>AWOL01S0001664.1:149157-167458 GCA_000715115.1 Nicotiana otophora
AGGATTCATAAAAGGAGATAGGACAAAGCACATTTCACCAAAGTTATTTTTCACACATGATCTTCAAAAGAATGGTGATATCAATGTGCAACAGATTCGTTCAAGTTATAATATGGCTGATTTGTTCACCAAATCTATGCCGACGTCAACCTTCAAGAAACTAGTGTACAAGATTGGGATGCGAAGGCTCAAGGATGTGAATTGAAGCTCTCATCAGGGGAAGTTAATACGCGTTGTACTCTTTTTCCCTTACAAGATTTTGTCCCACTGGGTTTTCCTTGAAGGTTTTTAACGAGGCAACCAAAAGGCGTATCTCTAAACATGTGTACTCTTTTTCCTTCACTAGGATTTGTTTTTTCCATAGGTTCTTTTTTTTTTCTAATAAGGTTTTAACGAGGCACATTATCTATGGACATCCAAGGGGGAGTGTTATAAGAAAATTCAAATTATGGTGGATGTCTATTCTTCCTCCATTATCTTCTCAAATTCTTAATGACATATTTCTATGCTTAATGACATATTCAATGACATATTTTTCTTCACTTTTCATGCCTATATAAAGGCCTTGTAATAGATAGAAAGAAACACACGATTGAAGAAGAAATAAGAATCTCTCATCTCTTTCTCTCTATATCTCTTAGCTTGTTTTTCCTTGTTCTATATTGTCTCTTTGAGCTATATTTCATAACAATCTTTACATTATAAAATAATTGTATTTTAGCGTGTAATGATGTGACTTGTGAGGTGTTACTTTTGTCACCAACCAGAAGCCCAATTTACTAAAATATTATATTAAGAGATAATTACGGTTTTGTTCACTCCTTTATTAGTTTCTTTTAACTCCTATATATATATATATATATATATATATATATGAGTTAAAATATATATATCTTATTAGTGTTTTCCTATTTTTGTAGTCCTCACAAGTCATAATAAAACTTTAAACATCTAAATTTTCAATTAATTAAAAGATGTAATGTTAATCCTATATATAGAAAGTACGTTATATTGTGCTTCTAAGCATGCACATCTTGTTGGATTTTAAATCATAAATTATTCGGACTATATTAAATTCAAGATATAGTCCAAGTAAATATTATGGATAATACAATTGGACTAGTCATGTAAATCCAAATATATTGGGTTAGTCCATTTAATTGGGCTACAAAAGATAAGCCAGTTTTATTAGCCCAAGGTCTAATAAACAACCTGTAGAGTTGTGCCAAGTGTCTAAATGGTATTGGTCAGTCCCAATGGACTAATCAAATCGCAGATCCACACCACTCCCTACAACTATAAATAGATGTCTTTACAAGCTACAAGTTCAAACACTCAACCTACAAGTTCAAGATCAAGAACGAAGGCAAATCAAATACCAAGTTGTTTGTGATGAAATTACTTGTTCGTAATCAAATCCAAATCCAAGTCCAAGAAGGAGATTCAAGACCAAGCTTTACAAGCCCTTGAATCAAAATCAAAATCAAGTTCATCAAGATAGTTTACATTCTTTAAGAATCAGAGGAATATCATAGAAATTGTAATACTCATTAAGTAATGAAATCAAATACTACATTTGTTACGAAATTTTCCAGTCTTGATTATTTATTTTTCTTGATGCGAAAATTTATTATTACAAATTTCTAGCACGCCCGGTGGGAAAATCTCTACCTCTCATCTCTTCAATTACAAAATTTTAAGAACACAGAAATGGCTCCTAAGAAGATCAACTTCAAGCTTACTACTGCTAGGGCTGCGGATTCTAAGTTTTCCTCCGATGTTCATGTCATGACCCGGAATCCCCCCCCCCCTCGGGACCATGATGGCACCTAAAATTCCACCCTTATTCCACATGTTGCGGTGTGCAACCCGATCCCACCGTATAGTACAAATTTGCCCTTATTACACCACATCAATCCACCCTTATTACACTTGTTGCGGCGTGCAGCCCGATCCCACCATAGCAGTACCATGTACTCAATGCACAGTCAAATCAACAGTTCAGACCATAATAACCTTTACGATCAACAAATACCAAACCTAACCAAATGGAAACCTCGTACGATATAGAAAATCTACACGAGTAGTACTACATACCGAGACCAATCAAGTAATTGACAATTAGAAAATGCAAGTAAGTCAATTTAAGCTATTAGGGAATCACGAAACTATTGAAGAAATAACGTTGTGAACAGGAGAAGATATTGAATAACAAGTAGCAATTAATCATGGAAAGCATTTAGAGCATATAACAGTTAAGACAAGAAAGGAAATAATTAAGAAAAAGTGGTAAATCAGGGAAAACAGATAATTCGGCGGCGTATAGGCACTCGTCACCTCGCATATACGCCGCTCACATAGGATACACATAGCACATAGTCCTAGGGTTCCTAATTCCCTCAAGTCAAGGTTAAACACAACACTTACTTTGCCCCATAGACCACTCAAAGCTCAACCATAACTTTGCCTTTCAAACAAGCCTCCGAACCGACAATATCTAGCAAATTACCAACCAAACGATTCAAAATAACCCTTAGGAATCACCCACAATTGTAAAAGATTAAATTTAGGTCATTATTAAAAAGCTAACATCCGGTCCCGCTTGGTCCAAACCCGAAATTCGGACCAACACCCGATTACCCATTCACCCCCGAGCCCGGTTATGTAATTTATTTAGGAATCCGACTTTAATTTGAGGTTTAAATCCCTAATTCTACCAAAAATCCCCAATTTCCACCATGAAAACTCTAGATTTTAGGTTGAAATCTTCGGAAAAGTAGTGTAAGATTGAAAGAAACTAGTTTAGAATCACTTACTAATGTTTTGGGAAAGCAATGTTCTTTGAAAAAGCGCTTCTAGGGTTCTTCAGTTTGAAAATTTGAAGAATGAACCAAAAATCATGTCTAATCAAGTTTTGATCAATTGCAGGTGTCACATTTGTGACCTGGGGTTCACTAATGCGATCCCCACAAATGTGAAAACCTATTGCAAATGCGAAAGTCTCCTCATTCCTGCTTTCTTCGCAAATGCGAAGAATTGTAACGACCCAATCGGTCGTTTTGAGATCTAGTGCATTGTTTAGCAATTTGAGGCCATGAGCAACTTCACTTCAGGTATTATGACTGGTACGCGTGGTCGAAATTGAAATTTCGGAAGTTCAGAGTTGATTCGAAAAGCAAATTCCCATTTCAGAAGCTTTAAGTTGGAAGAATTGACTAAGGATGGATTTTTGAGTAAACGATCTCGCAATCAGGATTTGAATATTCCAACAGGTTTGTATGATGAATTTGGACTTGGGCGTATGTCCGGATCGAGTTTTGGATGACCCAGGAGCATTTCGGCGCCTATCGTGGAAGTTGGCATTTTGGAAGAATTTCATAAATTTGGGTTGAAGTACATTTCAATGTTATCAATGTCCGTTTGGGATTACGAGTCTAGGAATAGATCTGTATGGTGATTCGGGTACTGGGAGCGCGTCTGGAAGTGGATTCGGAGGTCCGTAGGTCATTTTGAGGTCATTTGGCGAAAGTTGGAAATTTAGTCAATTTTGAGAAGTTTGACCGAGACTGGACTTTTGATATCGGGGTCGGATTCTGATTTCGGAAGTTGGAGTAGGTCCATAATGTCAATTATGACTTGTGTGCAAGATTTAAGGTCAATCGGATGTGATTTGAAAGGTTTCGGCATTGAATGTAGAAGTTGAAGTTCTAGAGTTCATAAAGCTTGAATTGAGTTGCGATTCATGAATTCGACGATGTTTGATGTAATTTGAAGGCTCGACTAAGTTCGTAATATGTTTCTGGATGTGTTGGTATAATTGGTTGAGGTCCCAAGGTCCTCTGGTGTATTCCGGATGGTTAACGGATCGAGTTTTGACTTGGAAGAAAAGATGAGGCAGCTGATATC
This sequence comes from Nicotiana otophora, assembly GCA_000715115.1. Lineage (NCBI taxonomy): Eukaryota > Viridiplantae > Streptophyta > Magnoliopsida > Solanales > Solanaceae > Nicotiana > Nicotiana otophora. Next base: position 153,064 of record AWOL01S0001664.1, read on the forward strand.
TGGTGTGATCGCACATGCGCAATAAGGGCCGCAGGTGAGAGGTTGCAGGTGCGAGCCAGTGGTCACAAGTGTGGTTTGGGCGAAGTTGGTGCGAGAGTGAGAGAAGAGTCTGGGAGCGCAGGTGCGATGGTATGTCCGCACCTGTGAAGGTGCAGATGCGGAAGGGAAAGCACAGGTGCGGAATCGTGCTAGGCAGAGGGAATGCACAGGTGCGAGGTTTTGGCCACACCTGCGAAGCCGTAGGTTCGGCTACTGTTCTGCAAGTGCGGAAATGTCACTAGGCAAAGGGTTTTTATAAACGGGACTTCGCCCATTTTCTCCCATTTTCATTTGGTTTTGACGATTTTGGAGAGCTTCAAGGGGAAATTTTTATCAAGCAATTCTAGGTAAGAGGTTTCTTCCCATTGTGAATTAAATACATGAATTATGCATGGATCGGAACATGGAAATTAGTATAAATTGTTGGGTTTTTGGTAGAAGACCTAGAATTGGGTATTTTGAATTTTGACCACGAAGTTGGGCATGGAATTTAGAATAAACTATATATTTGAGTTCATGAGGTTATAGGTAAAGTTATCTTCCAAAATCTTTTGAATCCGGGCACGTGGCCTCGAGGGTGATTTTTATCGACTTTTCGATTGAGGTTAGAAATTGCTACAAATTGGATTATAATGAGTATTCGAGTGTATATTAATGGGTTTGCATAATTATTGTCTAGTTTCGGAGCGTTGTGCATCGATTCAAGTTGTTTGAAGGGCTCGGAAGCCGGTTATGGAACTACAGAGCGAGGTAAGTCTCTTTTCTAACCTTGTAAGAGGGAATTAACCTCATAGGTGGACTAAATTATTATGTTCTTCTATTTGTGGTGGCTACGTGTGCACGAGGTGACGAGAGTACGTATGTAGCTACTAACTATGCCTATGTCCGGGTAGTTTTAGGCTTACATCATGCCTTGTTGCTATTGCTGCTGAATTTATGTTTGTTGTTTGTCTTGAAAGGAAGCGAGATTGAGTTAGCTTATTAAATGTTTCGGAAGGAGTTGAAATTAAGGAAAAGTTGGGAAATTAAGGGTTTTCATTTGAACTTTGTATTTTTGAAAAGAATTGAGGAACACCATAATAACTTAAGAAATCTATGTGTAACCGCGTCGCATGTATGTTTCGCGAGCGGGGGGTAATTTCCTTAAAAAGCTACAAGATGAATTTCCCTTATTTTAAAAAGAATCAAGAAAGAGATATGATCTTTAATGTTAAATTTATATTTGAACGCATCACAAGTATGATCCGCGAGCGGGGAAATTCCTTAAATTTATACTTGACCGCGTCGCACCTATGATTCGCGAGCGGGGTATTTCCTTCTACCACTCTTATGGGATCGGGCAGTTCACCTCAGCAGGATTTATGTACCACACTCTTATGGGAGCGGGCCGTTCGCCTCGGCAGGTTAATAGATGCATCTATGGTTCGGGCCGTACGCCTCGGCATTTCCTATATATATATATATATATATTATCCTCGTGGAATCGTGCGTAACATTTGGCAAGAAGCCAGTGTATCTGAGGGTTTTCCCTGAATTGAATTATGACAACCACCTCTTTGATGAGATCCACTACATCTATATATATATATATATATATATATATATGTGTGTGTGTGTGTGTGTGTGTGTGTGTGTTCCGATTATGGAGTTCCCTCTGTAGTTGAGAGCTGAGTAAATTGTAAAGAGGGAAATTGTACCACATATTTTATACTTGTTTGTTTCATATATTTACTATGTCTCATATTCATTCACTTCTTTACTATACCTTATATTATTGATGGCCACATTAAGTATCGGAGTCGATCTCTTGTCACTACTTCTTCGTGGTTAGGCGAGACACTTACTGGGTACGCGTTGATTTACGTACTCATACTACACTTGTTGCACGTTTTGTGCAGGTACATATATGACTAGTGACCTTGCGGGCGCGGAGGCGTGGTTATTACGGGGACTTAGGCGAGTTGCATGTTATGTACGACTCGTAGCCAGCAGAGTCTCATTCAGAATATTGTATTTTCTTTCCTGTCCAAATTTGTATTCCAGAAAGTTATTGTATTTTATTTTAAACTCTTAGAAAAATGCTCATGCACTAGTGACACCGAGTTCTGGGATGATTATGGGATGTTCAGTATTGGAATTTGAAAAACATTATTACTTATTTTGTAAATTCATCTTTTACTAGATAAATTGATGTAAAATTTACGATTTCAAAAATATTAAAATGATAATTTAATCAATTATTTAGTGTTGGCTTGCCTGACGGTAGTGTCCGGCGCCATCATGGCCTTTAATGGATTTTGGGTCGTGACAACATGGTATCAGAGCACTAGGTTCACTTAGGTCTTACGAGTCATGAGTAAGTCTAGTAGAGTCTTGCGGATCTGTACAGAGACATCTGTACTTATCTTCGAGAGGCTACAATGTTGTTAGGAGCATTCCCTTCTTGATTCCTCATCGTGCGATTTGATTCCTTTGAGATTTATGCCTTCATTTCTTTCCCATTCACTCCTATGCGGCGTGAAGCGTTGGTTATAAATCGGGAATTGAGAAATTGTAATGGTACTACAGATATGGCGCGGGATGTTTCTCCTTATGTAGTTGATTGGACTATTATCATCACCTTGTGGAAAGATATTCTGTCATTTCAGCTCAGTAACTGTACTTCTGAGAGCTTTGAGTCTATGCACAGGTTGCTGTAATGCTCAGGAGTTGTTGTTACATAGTATTGATGTGATGGTAGGATGCTTGCCTATGTGTCGGGGTATTGGATGACTTGGAATGAGGTTTACTTAGTGCATGGTTCCGAGATTCAGTATCTTATTTTGGCGGAGGAAGAGCAATTAGCCTATGAATGTCCAGATTGGGTTGATGGAGTAACGAGGCTTGGTATTTTCTAGTGTGATGGAATCTTCATCCGAGGTGTGGTGTCGTCGTCCTTGATTGAATGTGTTGAGTTCACCAGTATTTATGATTTTCTTCGATTCGCCTTTGGTGCAGGGTAGCATATGGGTTCTGTGGTGAGATGACTACACACCATGAGAAAGTTTAGAGTGATTTGAGATTCATGGTGGACTGTGACTAGGTCTACGAACTTAATTTGGAGTATTGGCTAATATATTGAGGAAGACTGAGTGTGACAGGAGGGAGTTTCTTGAGATGAATAAGGATACAACATGACTTTCGATTGGAATGTATTGTCGCACCTTTAGTTGATGTCCATAAAAAGTGAACGGACCTGTACAGCTGGTGAATGAGCACGGGCTTAGGATGTGTTACTGATTTTGTAGTTATTGTACTTAGTGCATCGGCATTGGATGATGTCGGCATGGAATTTCCACAGGTGGGTTATCTCCTGTGAGCAGGTTAGTGGTTGCGTGGTGTTGATGGGGCTGTCACGAAAGAATTCTACTGGTTATCCGGCAAGAGGTCGAATATGTGAATGTGGTTAGTGATTCAGAGTGTTCATGAAAGGTCAAATGGAAGGATTTCGAGGAATTTGGCGAGTTGGTTGTGCAAGATCAGTTCAACGATGAAGAAAGAATCTTGGCAGGTTCTAGAGTTATGCAAGGGTAGCTCCAAGCTAAGTGGGAGAGTTCCACCGCCTACGGTTGGATGGCATGGTCAGCTAATTGTGAGATTTTTGGTTATCGCCATATTGATGGGATATTATGACTAAGGAAGAGAGAACATCAGCGGTAATTTGAGCAAAGGATTGAGGAATGTGTGATATAGTAGGCCTTATTGACTCATGTTCAGGTTTTGGGAAGATTCGGGATTTATGCTTCGTGTAAAGGTGATTTATAAATAAAGCGATTTAGCCTGGTGCTTCTTGAGAGGGCGTTCATGTGCTAGTGGAGCCTAGGAGTTTGATTATATTCGGGACCAAGTCAGAGTGGGTGACTCTCAACAACGGTCCTAGTGGATTCAAAAGTTAAAGTGTGGTGCCTAAGGATTTCGAGTCCATAGTATGGTTAAGTATTGAGCTGTTGCAGCGGATTATAAAAGTGGCTTGGAGTGTTCTATCTTATCTTCGGTATGTGGTGTAGCAGTGGAAGAATGGGAGAAAATAACTTCAGAATCGTAAAGGAAATGTCAGAATGGGTGTACCAGTTGAAGATGTGGATGTGCGCACAAGGAGGGTGTGAGATGGTTCGTGGGTTTTGGGGATAATGTGGTCTCGTGAGATGGGGTCACTCAGGATGAGTGCGGATTACGTTCATCATATTGATAAAGGAGCTGTTATTATTTCTAAGGAAGATCCAGAGTAAATTATGAGAAGTCAGGTTCGGTTAGCAATGGTTGAATCGGCATAGTGATGGAAATGATCAGCTCCTTCAGTGTGTTGGGTTATTCATGTGATTTGTGACGGTACGTGAGAGGTTTGAGGGTCGCCGTAACATATCTTATTTGGAGGCTTTCGAGTATTATGGCATGTTATGTGCAGACCAATACTTGAGGTTGGTATTTTCTGCGGATATGAGGATTCAGTCGCGTATTGCAATGGTTCTCTTGGAATGAGTTAAGTAAAAGGTTTTTATGTGATGAAGTGTTTACCCTATTAGTAGTTCGGAAGTTAAGACAAAATTTTGTGCTCTTGCACTTTGGCATGATTAAGTGCAGTGATCAGCATGGGATTTGGAAGTTGAGGATCAAGGTTGCGGTTCAGTGTTAACAAGAATGTCACGAGCTCGAATGAGCGAGAAAGGACTCAGATGGTTAGAGCCAGCTGGCATTATTTTCAGCGCCACCTGAAATCGGTGTCATGTGTAAGAGACTTTGAGTAGTGATTTCGGATTTTTAATTTGCTTTACAACATTTGTGCGGGCGGTGGTATGGATGTGCAGACTTGTTATCTGGTGCGGAAGGTCGTAGGAGCACGTCCCATGGGGAGATTGTATAAGTGTGACATGTAGTCACTGGATTGATCGAAGATTGGAACAAAGTATGGAGATTGCGATACTATTGTTCATGCGAGAATTTATGCCTGGAGGCTGCTCGGTTTACTTGGTTGTGGACTGTGGAAGTTTGTGCCGGTTATGATGGTTGTTCTTGTGTGTTATGAGGAAAAGGGTTATTATGGATCCTTGAAAGGTTATAAGCCTAGTACAGTGCGATCAGAATCAGCTTGAGGTCTGTGGATAGATTTAAATATGAATATGGGCTCTATGTCAGGCCGGATGTGTTCATTTTAGCATAGCGCTTGTCGTGGAAGAGTATTCGGACGTTGGATGTCGCTTCGTCGTCAGCTATTTAATGTAATACTATATCGTGCCGTGTGAGTTGTGAAACGGCTTGGTAAATTTCTTATGTGTTTGTAATGACCCGGCCGGTCGTTTCGAGAGTTGTAACCCTGTTTTCCCCATTCCTACTTTTTTTTGTGTTATTCAACTATATTATGTTATATCGGGTTAGTTGGTTCGAGTCCAGAAGGAACTCGGAATGAAATGAGACACTAAGTCTCATAATTGAAAATTTTAAGTTAGAAAAGTGGACCGGATATGGACCTATATGTAAACGACCTCGTATTTGAATTTTGATGATTCCAATAGCTCTGTATGGTAATTTTGGGCTTAGGAGCGTGTTCGGAATATTATTTGGAAGTCTGTAGAGGAATTAGGCTTGAAATGCTGAAAGTTTTATTTTTGAGAAGTCTGACCAGGGGGTTGACTTTTTGATATCGGAGTCGGAATCTGATTCTGAAAATTGGAATAACTCTGTCATGTCATTTATGACTTGTGTGCAAAATTTGAGATCATTCGGACGTGATTTGATAGGTTCCGGAGTTGTTTGTAGAAATTAGAAATTTTAAACTTCATTAGGCTTGAATTGGGGTGTAATTCATGGTTTTAGCATTGTTTGAGGTGATTTGAGGATTCAACTAAGTTCGTATGATGTTTTAGGATTTGTTGGTATATTCGAGGGCCTCGGGTGAGTTTCGGATGGTTAACAGATCAAAAATTGAACTACAACAGCTGCTGCAATTTCCTTCTGTTGGAAATTTCTTCTGCCATTAATCTCCCAGCGATCGAGCCCGGAATCGAGGGCCATGATCGGAGACACGATCGAGCCCAAAATCGAGGGGCACGATCGAAGACATGATCGAGCCCGGAATCGGGAGCCACGATCGAAGACATGATCGAGCCCTGAATGGAGGGCCACGATCGAAGATACGATTGAACCCAGAATCGAGGGCCACGATCGAAGATATGATCGAGCCTAGGGTCAAGGGTCATGGTCGAAGGACATGATCGAAGGCATGATCAAAGGCCTACGATCGAGAATCAGGATCGAAGGCCTAGGACCGAGAATCAGGATCGAAGGCCCAGGATCGAGGGCCAGGATCGAGGCCCAGGATCGAGGCTCGGGATCGAGGGCCAGGATCGAGGGCCAAGATCGAGACCCAGGATCGAGGACCTCGATCGAAGACCGAGGATGTCTGGGCAGAACTATAAAAACAGGGACTTCGTCCCATTCGCCATTTTTGACAAATTGGAGCTTGGGGAGAGCCGGTTTTTGGTATATTTTCAAGGAAAACTTGAGGTAAGTCCCTTGTTATCATTTCTACCCCATAATATTGAATTATCATCGAATAATCCGACTAGATTACATGATTTTGAGGTATAAATCGGAGATTGGAACTTAGAAATTTGGAAATAATATTTATACATTTGAGGGTCGAGTTGAGGTCGGATTTTGGTAAAATTAATATGGGTACACTCATGGTTGAAAGGGCTTTCAGATTTTGTAACTTTTGTCGGGTTCCGAGACGTGGGCCCCACAGGCGATTTTGAACCAATTTCGGGTTTNGTATATTGATGGTATTATACTGATTTTGAATAGATTTGGAGCATTTGGATCCGAATCCAGAGGCAAGAGCATTGTGAGGTAGAGATTTGACCGGTTTGAGGTAAGTAACGATTGTAAATCTAGTCCTGAGGGAATGAAACCCCGAATTTCGTATTATTCTATTATTTTGAGGTGACGCACATGCTAGGTGACGGGCGTGTGGGCGTGCACTGTTGGGGATTTTTGACTTGGTCCGCCCCGTAGCAGCTGTAAAGTTGCATATTTTGTTGAAACCATTTGATACTTATATGATTTAGAAAGAATTTCAGTAAATTGGGTTGAATGCCATTTTTGGGCCTTGCCCCAATGCTGTTTGGACCCTCAGGGGCTGTTTCTTATCATCCTCTCACTACTTTTGATTGAAAATCTATGCTCAGTCATGTTTATCCTTGTTTATCGCATAACTCAGTTTTATGACTCTNGGGTCTAATTTGGAAGCTTTTCTTGTGGAATTCATTCCATTAGCGTATATTGATGGTATTATACTGATTTTGAATAGATTTGGAGCATTTGGATCCGAATCCAGAGGCAAGAGCATTGTGAGGTAGAGATTTGACCGGTTTGAGGTAAGTAACGATTGTAAATCTAGTCCTGAGGGAATGAAACCCCGAATTTCGTATTATTCTATTATTTTGAGGTGACGCACATGCTAGGTGACGGGCGTGTGGGCGTGCACTGTTGGGGATTTTTGACTTGGTCCGCCCCGTAGCAGCTGTAAAGTTGCATATTTTGTTGAAACCATTTGATACTTATATGATTTAGAAAGAATTTCAGTAAATTGGNTTGAGTGCGAGTGCCGAGTACCGAGTGCTGAGTGATTGTGAGTTATGCCCGAGTGGCAAGAGTGATTGTGAGGTATGCCCGAGTGGCAAGAGTGATTGTGAGGCATGCCCGAGTGGCAAGAGTGACTGTGAGGTTTGCCCGAGGGGCTGTATATGAGTGATGTTCTGCCCGAGGGNGTCTTTGTTTGAAAAACTGTTGGAAAAATATCTTTAAATGATTTTTACTGGAACCGGGTTTAAGCGAGACGATTTGATTCAAACACTGATTTTCTTTAAGCATGTTTTACTTTACTAAGATTTCATGATATGAACGTTATATGCTTTATTGCTCATCACTACTGCTCAGTCTTTATTTATTGTTGTTACTTACTGAGTTGGCGTACTCATGTTCTCAGGTGTATCTGGACACGGTAGCGGTTATTGAGTGTTCTGGTTGTAGGTTTTCTCGGAAATAGTAAGGTAGTTGTTTGGCGATCGCAGCCCCTGCTCTTCTCCCTCTTATCTTCCTCTAGTTGTATTTAGCTATTTTCCAAGCTAAGTTAGCCTTGATATTGTTAGACGGATTATAGTAGATGCTCATGACTAGTGACACCCCGATGTCGGGCTTTTCTTTTCCGCAATTCTATTTTTCTTTTATTTGAACTCTTTTAAATGGAGGTTTTATTTTAAATAACCTTGGAATTATCTTTGAAATGAAATATCGGTTTGTTTTGGAAATGAGTCGGCTTGCCTAGTTCCACAATAGGCGCCATCACGACATGGTTAGTTTTGGGTCGTGACAGTGTTGGAGTTCCGCATAGCAATATGTTATGTGAGCAGGATGGCTCTCGAGATTCAAATCATATATCGCACCTTAGTTGTGCTTGATTTTTGTAGCGTATGGCGCTATCTGTCTCCCTAGGGATGGTATTATGCACTTAGCGTGCTTCTGGCCGATATTCGGGTATTTTTTAGTAATGAGAATTCTAGCTCGATAAGTATCTCTTTATGTGGATTTTATGTGTGGATCGGGTGGCACGCTGCCATGGGTATGTTGTTTGGATCGGGTTGCACGCCGCAACAGTGGGATGTTGATTACAGTCCCCTATGTCTATTTTTGAGTGTTTTGTTTTCCATTTTCTAGGGAAGGTTCATAACACCTTTTTGGTTGTCTAATTAGTTGTGTGGTTGAGTAGCCCCTTCCAAATATTCGTTTTCCTTATGTATCATGTTCGAGTTCGTAGCTTTATGGCATTGCGGCATCATATGAGACTTTTGGTCATGTCTGGGGTGGCTTGTTGCCTGAGCAGCTTATACTGGGTGAGACGAGATTTTTGGGATCTGGGATCAGTGCGATCGGATTATATGAAGTATATTAAAGAGCAAATACCATTATTTGGTTCATAGTGGGGTGATGATTCTAGTCAAAGGGAGAGATTCAGTGATTTGTTGACTCTGCAGTTGGTTACGAATTTCTACACATCTCTTCCGTTGTGGCGGTATTGCAAGAGTTGGAACAAGACTTATATATGTCATGAGGTGCATTGTGAGCATCACATTCGTGGAATTTCGGCTATTGTTATCAGAGGATGTGCAATCCCGTTCCCCCATTTACTGCTCAAATTGTGAATTACAATTGTTATTTGGCTTGCCGGGGTAATTGGTTTAGATTCGGTGAGGTTTTGAAATGATTTGGAGCGCTTAGTTCCAAGGTTTAGAATTTAAGTTGAAAAGGTTGACCGGATGTTAACTTATGTGTAACGACCCCGGAGAACTTTTACTAAGGAAATTAAGGTTTGGTGGTGCCGAGGCAGATCAATTAGTACAAAGATTATAGAAATTTCTCGCCGCGGCTCGGACTTTTTGGGTTGAACAATGCACCGATGTGTAAAGGAAAATTTTATCGGAAAAAGGTCATTTATGCGACCACTATGCGGTCGCAGAATCACTCTACGGACCGCATAATGGTCGCAAAGTGGATCAGGAGGGGCATAATTTGAAGAGAATCTGCGGTGCACTATGCGACCGCAGACCTATTTTGCGGTGCATTATGCAACTGCAGAACAAGTATGCGGGCCGCATAATGACCGCAGACCGGGTCAGTAACGCCCAGCTTTGGAGGCCAAATTATGCGGCGATATGCGGACCGCATACCTGTTATGCGATCGCATAACTGCGTCATAGCTTCCATTCTTTCTAATTTTTTACCCGACCCAACTTCAATTTATAGCCCTTGAAGCTTATTTTTGAGCCAAAATCTGATATTTTAGAGAGAGGTGAGAGCATTTTAGAGAGAGAAAGTGAAGACTTAGTTATTTATCCATCAATTCTTGTTCAAGGTTTGAAGATTTCACAAGGATCTTGCTAGGGCTTCAAAGAGGTAAGAATTTCTTTCCTCAATCCTTCAATTTCGGGTTTGGAGTACAAATAGGTGATTTATAGTATGATTCTTGGGTGTAAGAGTATTATGTACACATACCAATAAGGTTGTGGAAAGATTGTTAATTTCAAATGGGTAAGGATTGTGTTGAAAATGGTAGAAATCTTCATAGGCTTTAATTGAAGATTTGAGGGTCGAGTTAGTGTCGGATTTTGGTGAAATTTGTATGGTTGGACTCGTGGTTGGAGGAGCATTCGTATTCTGTAACTTCTGTCGGGTTCCGATACGTGGGCCCCACAGGCAATTTTTGAGTTAATTTCGGATTTTATTGGAACAATTAGTATCTCCTTATGGAATTAATTACAATAATTGGTATTTACTGAATTGAATTCATTGTGGCTAGATACGAGGCTTTCGGAGACCAATTCTCGTGGAAAAGGCATAGCGGAATAAAGAATTACACGGGTTGAGGTAAGTAACAATTATAAATCTGGTCCTGAGGGTATGAAACCCCGAATTTTGGTATCATGTAATTATTTTGGAGGTGGCACACATGTTAGGTGACATGTGTATGGGCGTGCACCGAGGGGATTGTGACTTGGTCCGTCCCAGGAAACTGTAAAGTTGAATAATTTATTGTTAGTTATATGATCTCTATGTGTTGAAGAAATTTTACTATAAATCATGTTAGAAATCATGCTTAGGCTATGTTATAGTACTGTTGAGACCTGTAGAGGTCACGTACTTGTTGAATTATTTTCTAATTATTGTCTTGTACTTAGTCATGATATTTCTTGCGTATTATACCTCAGTCTTTCTAGATATTTGTTGATATACTATGTTATCCTTGTTTGGGCTGATCTTTGTGATTTCTTAGAGCCCGAGAGACTTGAGAGGTTGAGGACTGAGTAAGGCCGAGTGCCTGTCGATGAGGTAAAGATTTTATGGCATGTGAGTTATCCGTGCAGGATATTATAGCATGTGAGTTGTCCATGCAGATTATGGCACTTCGGCTGTAGGAGCCCCTCCGGAGTCTGTACACACCCCCAGTGAGCGCGGGTACCCATTGAGTGTGAGTGTTGAGGGCTGAGAGCCGAGTGGTTGAGCTGTTGTGATGAGTTGAGTGACTGCTGCCAGAGAGGTTGTACTTGCTTTGCATTTGTTGTTGCACTTGGTTGCTATCTGTCATTGTTGTGAAATCTCTGAAAGAATTTATATTCGGATTACTTGAAATTGAACTGTATAAAATTGATTTGACTTAAACTGCCGGATTTGAAAGCATGTCTATTCTTTGCTGGAACTACTAAAAGTGAACTATGACTGTGTAGCTCGTCATTATCTTCAGTTCCTTAGGTATTATTGTTATTTGCTTAGTTGGCGGTACACAAACTACACCCTGCACTTCGTGTGCAGATCCAGGTGTTCCTGAACATAGCCGGTGTTGATCATTTCGCGCAGTTGATTTTCAGGAGATTTTGAGGTAGCTGCCGTGTTCTGCAGACCTTGTCTCTCCTTCTCTATCTTCGTATTTACTGTATTTGGTCTCAAACTATTATAGACCGTATTTTCCAAACTTGTACTCATATTAGATGCTCATGTACTCAGTGACATCAGGTTTTTGGGAGTGTTGTATCGAAAATTGCTAGACCTTTGGTATTGTATTAAACGTTACGTTTTTTAATTTAAAGAAATTTGTGGGTTATTGATGTTGTCGGCTTTCCTAGTACTGAGATAGGCGCCATCACGACAGGTTAGGATTTTGGTTCGTGACAATATCGGACAACCCCAGTGCAGTTCTTAGCACGTTCGAGGATGAACGTATGTTTAAGTGGGAGAGAATATAACGATCCGACCGGTTGTTTTGAGCTCTAGCATGTCGTTCAGCAGTTTAAGGCTATGAGGAATTTCACTTCAGGTATTATGACTGGTACGCGCGGTCGGAATTAAAATTTCGGAATTTCAGAGTTGATTCGAAAAGAAAATTCCCATTTCAGAAGCTTTAAGTTGGAAGAATTCACTAAGGTTCCATTTTTGAGTAAACGATATCACAACCGGGATTTGAAGGTTCCAACAGGTTCGTATGATGAATTTAGACTTGGGAGTATGTCCGGATCGGGTTTTGGATGACCCGGGAGCATTTCGGCGCCTATCGTGGAAGTTGGCATTTTGGAAGAATTTCATAAATTTGGGTTGAAGTGCATTTCAATGTTATCAATGTTCGTTTGGGAATCTGAGTCTGAGAATAGCTCTGTATGGTGATTCGGGTATTGGGAGCACGTCCAGAAGTGGATTCGGAGGTCCGTAGGTCATTTTTGGGTCAGTTGGCTAAAGTTGAAATTTGGTCAATTTTGAGAAGTTTGACTGAGAGTTGACTTTTTGATATCGGGGTCGGATTCAGATTTTGGAAGTTGGAGTAGGTCCGTAGTGTCAATTATGACTTGTGTTCAAGATATTAGGTAAATCGGATGTGATTTGATAGGTTTCGGCATCGAATACAGAAGTTGAAGTCTTAGAGTTCATAAAGCTTGAATTGAGTTGCGATTCGTGAATTAGACGTTGTTTGATTTGATTTGAAGTCTTGACTAAGTTTGTAATGTGCTTCGGGATGTGCTGGTATAACTAGTTGAGGTCCCAAGAGCCTCGGGTGGATTACGGATGGTTAATGGATCGGGTTTGGACTTGGAAGAAAAGAAGAGACAGCTGATATCTGGTGTGATCGCACATGCGGCACCTGCGCAATAAGGGCCGCAGGTGTGAGGTCACAGGTATAGTTTGGGCTAAGCTGGGCAGTGATAGAAGGTGCAAAGGTTTGTCCGCACCAGCGAGGTTGCAGATGCGGAGGTGCGTAGCAGGTGCGAGAGTAAGAGAAGAGTCTAGGAACGCATGTGCGAGGGTATGTCCGCACCTGCGAAGGAGCAGATGCGGAAGGGAAGGCACAGGTGCAGAGTCGTGCTAGGCTGAGGGAATGCGTAGGTGCGAGGTTTTGGCCGCACCTGCGAAGCCGCAGGTGCGGCTACTATTCCACAGGTGCGGAAATGTCACTGTGCAGAAGGGCTTTTATAAACGGGACTTGGCCCATTTTCTCCCATTTTCATTTGGTTTGGACGATTTTGGAGAGCTTCATGGGGAGATTTTCATCATGCAATTCTAGGTAAGTGGTTTCTTCCCATTGTGAGTTAAATACATGAATTATGCATGGATTGGAACATGGGAATTAGTATAAATTATGGGGTTTTTGGTAGAAGACCTAGAATTGGATATTTTGGATTTTGACCACGAAGTTGGGCATGGAATTGAGAATAAACTATATATTTGAGTTTGTGAGGTTATGGTTAAAGTTATCTTCGAAAATATTTAGAATCCAGGCACGTGGGTCCGAGGGTGATTTTTATCGACTTTTTGATCGGGGTTAGAAATTGCTATAAATTTGATTATAATGAGTATTTGAGTGTATATTAATGGGTTTGCATAATTATTGGCTAATTTTGGAGCATTGTGAATCGATTCAAGTTGTTTGAAGGGCTCAAAAGCCGGTTATGGAACTACGGAGTGAGGTAAGTCTCTTTTCTAACCTTGTAAGAGGGAATTAACCCCATAGGTGGACTAAATTATTATGTGCTTCTATTTGTGGAGGCTACGTACACACGAGGTGACGAGAGTCCGTACGTAGCTAATAGCTATACCTATGTCCGGGAAGTTTTAGGCTTACATCATGCCTTGTTGCTATTGTTGTTGTATTTATGTTTGTTGTTTGTCTTGAAAGGAAGCGAGATTGAGTTAGCTTATTAAATGTTTCGAAAAGAATTTGAAATTGAGGAAAAGTTGGGAACTTAAAGGTTTTCATTTGAACTTCGTATTTTTGAAAAGAATTGAGGAACACAATAATAACTTAAGAAATCTATGTGTAACCGCGTCACATGTATGTTTCGCGAACGGGGTATTTTCCTTAAAAAGCTACAAGCTAAATTTCCCTTATTTCGAAAAGAATCAAGAAAGAGATATGATTTTTAATGTTAAATTTATATTTGACCACGTTGCAAGTATGATCTTCGAACGGGGAAATTCGTTAAATTTACATTTGACCGAGTCGCACATATGATTCACGAGCGGGGTATTTCCTTCTACCACTCTTATGGGATCGGGCCATTCACCTCGGCAGGATTTATGTACCACATTCTCATGGGAGTGGGCCGTTCGCCTCGGTAAGTTAATAGATGCATCTATGGTTCGCGTCGTTCGACCCTCGGCGGTGCATAGTTTACTTTTATGTTGGATCGGGCCATACGCCTCAGCATTACGTATATATATATATATATTATCCTCGTGGAATCGTGCGTAACATTTGGCAAGAAGCCAGTGTATCTGAGGG
>AWOL01S0001666.1:3779-19799 GCA_000715115.1 Nicotiana otophora
CCGAGTCGAATATTGGCTTGTGTGGTCTCTCGGTCTTCTCTTTATGATCGTATCAGGGAGCATCAATATGATGACCCCCATCTTCTTGTTATTAAGGACACGGTCCAGCACGGTGATGCTAAGGAGGTCACTATTGGAGATGATGGTGCATTGAGGATGCATGGTAGTCTATGTGTGCCCAATGTAGATGGTTTGCGTGAGTTGATTCTCAAGGAGGATCATAGTTCGCGGAACTCTATTCATCCGGGTGCCGCAAAGATGTATCAGGACTTGAAACAGTATTACTAGTGGAGTAGAATAAACAAGAACATAGTAGAGTATGTGGCTCGATGTCTGAATTGCCAGCAGGTAAAATATGAGCAACAACGACCAGGTGGATTGCTTCAGAAGTTAGAGATTCTGGAGTGGAAATAGGAGCGGATCACTGTGGATTTCGTTGTTGGACTCCCACGGACTCAGCGGAGGTTTGATGCAGTTTGGGTGATTATGGATAGGCTGACCAAGTCGGCTCATTTCATTCCTATGATGACTACCTATTCTTTCGAGCAGCTTGCTCGAATCTATATCCGTGAGATCGTCAGGCTTCATGGCGTACCGATATCTATTATCTCTGACCGAGGTAGGCAGTTTACATCACGGTTCTGGAGAGCTATACAACATGAGTTGGGTACTCGGGTTGAGTTGAGCACAGCTTTTCAATCCCCAGACGGACGGTCAGTTCGAGCGCACTATTCAGATATTAGAGCATATGCTCCGTGCATGTGTGATGGATTTTGGGGGGTGCTTGGGACCAGTTCTTTCCACTTGCGGAGTTTGCTAACAACAATAGTTATCAGTCCAACATTCAGATGGCATCATATGAGGCTGTGTGCGGTAAGTGGTGTCGGTCCCCAGTGGGTTGGTTTGAGTCGGGCGAGGCCAGATTATTTGGTACGGACTTGGTTTAGGATGCCTTGGAAAAGGTGAAAGTGATTCAGGATAGACTTCGCTCAACCCAATCCAAATAAAAGAGTTATACGGATCGGAAGGTTCGCAATATGGCATTCATGGTTGGAGAGCGAGCCTTGCTCCAGGTTTTGCCTATGAAGGGTGTTATGCTGTTCGGAAGGAAGGCAAAGCCGAGCTCAAGGTTTATTGGTCCCTTTGAGGTGTTGCGGCGAGTTGGGGAGGTTGCTTATGAGCTTGACTTGCCTCCCAGTCTAGCAGAAGTTCATCCGGTATTCCATGTTCAATGCTCCGAAAGTATCACGGCGATCCGTCCCATGTGTTGGATTTCAGCTCAGTTCAATTAGACAAGGATCTATCTTATGTTGAGGAGCCAGTGACTATTTTAGATAGGCAGGTCAGAAAGCTAAGATCAAAGAACATTGCTTCCGTGAAGGTTCATTGGAGGGGACAGCCGGTCGAGGAGGCGACTTGGGAGACCAAGTAGGATATGTGCAGCCGCTGTCCTCATCTTTTCACCACTTCAGGTATGTCTCTATGCTTGTTCGAGGACGAATGTTTGTTTTAAGAGGAGGGTGGGATGTAACAACCCGACCGATCGTTTTGAGAGTAATAGCCCCAATCCCCTATTTACTGTTTCCTCCGTACCGCTTTCTGATATTGTGACTTGCCGGGAGGTTTCGTTTTGGTTTTCAGAGTATTTTGGGACACTTAGTCTCTAAATGGAAGTTTAAGCCTTAGGATTTGGACCGTAGTCGGAACTGTGTAAAGACGACTACGGAATGGAATTTTGTTGGTTCCATTAGCTCTGTTAGGTAATTTTGGACTTAGGGGCGTGTCCGGATTATGTTTTGGAGGTTCGTAGCTTATTTAGGCTTGAATTGGCGAAAGTCAAATTTTTAGAGTTTTGGACCGGTTGTGGAAATTTTTATATCAGGGTCGGAATCTGATTCCGAAAGTTGGAGTAGGTCCATAATGTTTAATATGACTTGTGTGCAAAATATGGGGTCAATCAGACGTGGTTTGGTTGGTTTCGGCATCGATTGTTGAAATTGGAAGTTTCAAGTTCTTTAAGTTTGAATCGGAGGATGATTTATAATTTTAGCGTTGTTTGATGTGGTTTGAGGGCTCGAATAAGTTCGTATGGTGCTTTAGGATTGGTCGGTATATTTGGTTGGATTCTCGGGGGCCTCGGGCGTGTTTCGGATGCTCAACGGGTCATTTTTGGACTTAAGGAGTTGGCAGTTTTTGTTGGTGTTCTGCAGCTGGTTTCCTTCATCGCGATCGCGTAGAGTAATTGGGAGACCAACTGGGTTATCTCTTCGCGTTCACCAAGAATGGGACACGATCGCGTAGGTTCGTCAGGTTATGCATCGCAAACGCGTGGGCTAGGCCGCGTTCGCGAAGAAGAAATAAGGCAGCAGTGGAATTGGGTGTTATTCTTCGCGATCGCGTGAGGTCAGTCGCGATAGCGTAAGTCTGAGGAGCTATTTCATCGCGTTCATATAGAGAGTTACGCGTTCGCGTAGAGAAAAATAATGGGGCACCTAAGTTGTTCTTCGCGATCGCGAGGGTATTTCCGCGATCGCGATTAAGGAATCACTGGGCAGTGTTAAAGTCTTCAAAAACGGGGGTTTTGCCATTTTTATCAACAACTTGAGTTGGGAGCTAGGATTTTGGACGAGATATTGAGTAATATTCAGAGATATCGATTGGGTAACGATTCTTAACTCTTTTATGGTTATATTCCACTAATCTATGGTTGATTTCATCATTTAATTTCGGACTTTGGTGTTGAAATTGGGAAATATTTGGAAGAACTTCTTCAATAAAGATTTCGAGTTTTGAAAAGGGAATTATGGTCGGATTTGAGTAATATTTATATGGTTAGACTCGTGAGTGAATGGGTGTTCGTATTTTATGACTTTTACCCGATTCTAAGATGTGGGCCCCATGGATGGTTTTTGAGTTAATTTCAAAATTTTTGTTAAAGTGTTGATTTCATTAATTAGATGAGTTTATTATGGTTGTATTTATGATATGTAATTGCTTTTGGCTAGATTTAGGCCATTCGGAGCCGGATATTCGTGGGAAAGGCATTGTGACCGATTGATTGAGCTTGTTTCGAGGTAAGTGGCTTGCCTAACTTTGTGGGGGGAAACTCTCGGTAGGATTTGTACTGTTTGATATATGAGCGCCGTGTACGTGAGGTGACGAGTACGTACACATGCTAGTTGTGGAAAAATCTGATTTTTCTTACTAAGCAGCAACGTGTTTTCCTTTTATTTTGAGTTATACCATTTTTATGAGTATTAATATATTTTCATTCTTAATTGAGTTATTCCAATATGTGTAGCTATATTGTTTAGTCCAATTCAACATGTCTACGTGTCTTAATTGCTTATGTGAACTCTGTACAGCATGGTTAGTGAATTTCATACTTCTTCCCTGACTGTTACTTAGTCTAAATTGTAAGACTTTCGTGATATAGTTGTATTTCTATCGTTCGTGCTGCATATTTACTTTGGGACTACGGAACGGTATTCTGAGAGATCCCCCTGTACTGCATATTTACTTTGGGACTACGAAACGGTATTCCCGGAGATCCCTCTGTACATTTATGTTTGGGACTACGAGACGGTATCTTGGGAGATCCCCTGTTGTGTTTTCTGTGTACTGAGCTGTTACCTTCTATGATTTCATTGTTGTTAAATTTCAGCTTTTATTTTATTGCGGTATTACACTCTATATTATTTTTATTATATATTTTCCAGTAGGGCCCTGACCTGACCTCGTCACTACTCGACCGAGGTTAGGCTTGGCACTTACTGGGTACCGATTGTAGTGTTGTCATGCTACTCTATGCACATGTTTTTCGTGTGCAGATCCAGGTGCACCTTATCATCCGTACTATCAGTAATCCGGGACAGCTTTGGAGACTTCAAGGTATATCTACTGCGTCCGCAGACCTCGGAGTCCCCTTCTACTATTTCTCATGTCCATTATCCGCTGTATTTTCCTTGTTAGATTCTGATGTATAGAGACACTAGATTTTTCCTTCTGTATTTTGTGATTCACCTGGGTTTTGGGATTTGTTGTGTATTTTTAAATAGTTGGTTAAATTTATATTTTTATTTCATTATTCCGCAAAATGTTAGGCTTACCTAGTTGTAGAGACTAGGTGCCGTCATGACGTCACACGGAGGGGAAATTGGGTCGTGACACTATGGCTATTGCCAGGCAGATTATATAATATGGGATCGGGTTGCACACCGCAACATGTATGATTAATGTTATATGGGATCAGGTTGCACGTAACAACGGATATGAAATGTGGGCACGAGGTGCCGGGGAAGATATGATGATGATATTGGCACGAGAGTTGTCCGTGCGATTGTGATAGAGATATTGACATGAGGTGCCGTGGAAATATGAATATTTGCATAGTGAACTTGTAAGATATGATGTTATTCAAATTGAGATCTAAAGTAAACTCAAAAGTTACAAGTACAAGTGAAGGTATAAATCACCCACGTGATGGATGGACCTAAACAAGACAAATATCTTGTTGGTATTCTGTTGGGATAAAAGAAGTATTATGGAAGGAGTTGGCAACTAGAGAATCAAGGGTCCTATGAGGACAAACTATGCTTAGAAGTAATTTTTATTAAATGAGAAAGCCTTCGAATGGAAGAAATAGAATTTTAATATATGCAAGAAATGCTCTGCACGGTCAACTCACGTGCTACGCGGATATCTCATGCGCTATGGTATCAATACCTGAATCCGCGCGGAAAACTCACGTGTTGCACGGACAACTCACGTGCCTCAATCAAATACCTCATAACAGGCCCTCGACCTCACTCAATCATGTACCTCTCTAGCCTCACCATCATCAACAAATAAGGGAAACACAGACCACGTCAAGTATCACAGCATATCAGCAAAATAATAGGGAATGAGGTAAACATGTACAATAATATCTTTGACTAAGTGCAAATAATGTGAGCATGAATAAAGCCTACGCATGATCTCTAACATGAAGACAAACAAGTTCAACAACAAATAAACACATAACCACAGATAATAGCCATTAGGCCTCACAGCCTCACAGGACGGACCAAGTCTCAATCCCTCGCGGTGCACACTCACACGCCCGTCACCTAGTGTGGGTATCACTTCCAAACAATCACATGATGTCAAATCTCCTGGTTTATATCCTCAAAGCCAGAGTTAAAACTGTTACTTACTTTAACAGCGTACATTCCTACTCTGGGATGCCCTCGTCTCTGGACTCGGTCTCCAAAAGCTCCGAATCTAACCAAAATCAGAATACTACTATCAACATAGGCTAAAGAATCGAATTCCACAATAAGAACTACATAAATAGGCCAAAAATCCAAAATTGGCCAAAACCCGGCCCCCATACCCACGTCTCAAAATCCGACGGAATTCACAAAACTAGGAAATCCATTCACTCACGAGTCCATCCATACTAGTTTCACTCGAATCCGGCTCCAATTTGATGTTCAAATCCCAAAAATTTATTTTTTTAAGTTTCTACAATTTCCCCCAAATTTCTACCTCAAAGTACTAATCAAATGATAAAATCATTGATATATTCATGAACATTAACCAAATCCGAGTTAGAATTACTTACCCGATGAATTTCTTGAAAAACCCTCGAATAATTGCCACAAACCGAGCTCTCTAGGTCCAAAATGTGAAATAATTTCCTAAATCCCATTTATATAGTGCACTCTCTAATCTCCACTACGCCGACCACGAAAATCCAGGCGCGGTCGCGAAAATCCAACCCATGTGGTCGCGAAAAGTAGCGCTATCCGCGCTTCTGGTGGCTGTAGTGACAGGCTTTAGTATTTTGGATATAACTTTCTCTACATATGTCCAAATAACGATTTATTTAGCTATCTGGAAACTAAACACGAAGGGCTACAATTTTTGTTTTTAAATCATCTCAAAATTCCTTGTAGATCAAAAGATATAGGCTTCCGAAGTCGGACCAGCGAATCTACAGACCTTCCCTGGAGCGCCTCCACGACCAAATTTACGCGGTCCGCGCCCCCTCCTCCGCCCTCAGCGAAATTTTGCAGCCGTCCGCGAAAATGAAGTACCAGAACCATGCATGAGTTCTGGTAATACCCGGATTCGCTCAAAACTCACCCGAAACACACCCGAGGCCTTCGGAACCTCAACAAAATGTGCCATCAAGTCCTAAAATACCATACCAACTCAATCGAGCTCTCAAATTACCTCAAACAATAACAAAAACATGAATCACACATCAATTCAAGCTTAATGGACTTGAAACCTCAAACTTTCACAACCGATGCCAAAACCTATCAAACCTCGTCCGAATGACCTCAAATTTTGCACATACGTCACAAATGATACTACGAACCTACTCTAACTCTCGGAATTCCATTTCGACTCTGATATCAAATTTTTCACCGCCGACCAAAATCGCCAAATTTCTAACTTTCGCCAATTCAAGCCTAAATCTACCATGGACCACTAAATTATATTCCGGACACATTTCTAAGTCTAAAATCACTCAACGAAGCTAACCGAATCATAAAAATCCAATCGTTTACTCATAAGTCAACTACCGGTTGACTTTTCTAACTTAGCTTTCTAACTAAGAGACTAAGTGTCTCATTTCACTCCAAAACTACTTTGAACCCAAACCTACCAACTCGATACAACTCAACACAGCTGAACAACACATAAATAAGCAGAAATGGGGAAAATAGGGCTATAACTCTCGGAACGACCGACCGGGTCGTTACAGGGTATTGTACATCGCTGAGTGATTGAGTGTGCTGAGCATAGTGAGAGAGAATATGAGATAGTGAGATTGAGTACTCTGAGAGTGTGAGTACATGAGTACATCTCTGAGATACATTGTATTGATATGCACACATGACATACAGGCATAGAGATGTATTTTTCTCATACTATACGATATCACATTATTCATGATTTCTCACGCATGTTGATAGATGGGCATAGTGATGCATTTGTTTTACACTGGTTATCTGGAAAGAAAATGAAACATCTTATTTATTATTGAAAGGATTTTAAAAAAAATTATTGTTTTCAAACTTATTCATATTTCTGGAAACTCCGGTGAACGATTTGGATTTTCATTGATGTACTTGAAAAGTAGAACAATTGTTTTAAATCATGATTCAGCTGAATATTTTATATCTGTGTTACTCCTTTTATTACTTGCTTTATGTTGTTATGAATTGTTTTTTCTTATGGGAGTTGGACTCTGACCTTGGTACAAGCTCGTCACTACTTTCAACCTAAGGTTAGGTCTGTTACTTATTGAGTATATGGGGTCGGTTGTACTCCTACTACACTTCTGCACCTTGCGTGCAGAAGTTGGCTGCTGATGTTGTTGTGTTCGTTGGGAGCTGGATCTGAAGATATATATGCGTTCCGGTTGTAGTTGCCCCTTGTTCATGGTAGCCTTAGATTCATGAAACTTTGTTTATGTACTTTTCAAACAGATGATATCATACCAGCTCTGTAAACTCTATTCTTAAAAGCTCATGATTTGTACTACCAGTTCTTAGGGAAATGTATTGGTTTTAGATATTTTCTTCTAATTAATTGCCTTATAAATTTCATTAGAATTGGATAGTTGGTAATTGGCTTACCTAGCGGGTTGGGTTAGGTGCCATCACTACTAGTTGAATTTTGGGTCGTGATATTGGAAAACCAAGACACTCCTCCAAGAGATTGTAAATGGTTGATCGTACCATGAAAAGGCTGTTGGGTGTGATTGGAGATATTTTGGTCCGGGTTGATAAATTCATTCTTCCGGCGAATTTTATCATTCTAGATTGTGAGGTTGATTATGAAGTGCCAATTATTCTTGGGAGACCTTTCCTTGCTACGGGTAAGGCTCTTTGTGATGTGGAAGTCCGAGAACTCATTTTCCGGGTTGGTGATGAAAAAGTGGTGTTCCATGCGGCAATGACGAGCGCAAAACACACACTTAAATTGTACTCACTAGTCAAAGATAGTATAGATTAATTATCGTCTCCACAGAAAATGAAATTAAACAGTGTTTGAATAATCTTCAATTGATTACTATGCAGAAAAATTAACACTTGATTGGATGTCTATTATTATGAATAACTATTTAAGTTTTAACAAATAACAATTGATCACTAAAAAGAGCAAGTGAGCACGAAGAAATATTTATGAGAAAAATAAGGGTAATTGACTAGATAGGTACACGATAACTGACTCGGGATCCAATTCTTGAGTTAATTCACTCTATAATATGAACGATTCTTACGAATTCAACTGATTATTAGATTACAGCGAAGCTAGTATTTCTCTTTCGATTAAACACTAGTTTCAGTAATTAACCTAATTGAAGCATGGTAAATAATTGCCAGAATAAAAATGACGTTTATGATCTAAAGGGTAATTTCTCACGAATATCCCATGTTTTCTAGTTCAATCAACAATTCAAGAGGCTCCTTCGATTACCTATTTGAATCATGAAATTAAACTAGAGCATAAGATGTGCAGAAATTTAATATCAAACTTCTCTTTCGATTTAGAAAAATACTAAATAACTCCACAATACAAATCAAGTTCCATCAATTGATTCTAGCAAGTATCAAGAATCGAATCCTTAATCAAGTTATTGAAACACCATATCTTTCAACGCCCCAAATGGAATTACTCCTTAACAATGGAGTAAGGTATCTCAAATAAGCTTAAGAACAAAGAAAACATCAATTCTAAAGATTTGATACAAACTCTCGTATTGCACCAATTGTAGATTGAAATCTTAATGAATTCTTGAGTCTTCTCCCTTGGTGGCTCTCCAATCTTCTCTAGGTCAAAAAGATCTCCCCTCAAAGTTCAGATAGTCTATTTTTTTAGGTAAGCTGGGCTTTATATAGATCCAAAAGGGTCATCTCCGAAATTACAAAAATAGGCCTGGGAGGAGTTTTCGGAGTTGGACGTGCGCAGCCGCGCACCTAGAGGTGTGATCGCGCACCTTGACCAATACCTATAACATTATGCATATATAGCTAGTAAGTATATCGTAGCTAAATATAAAAACTTCTGTAGCTAAACACTTTATCTACAATATAATTTTTCGTAGCATGCGTAGCAAAATATAGCGTAACTAAAAGTTAGCTACAAACTTTAACGTTTCATGGCTAAAGATTAATATATATTGCTACAAGAAAATTTATGACGTGGCTATATTGATAAAACTTTTGCCACGAAAATATTATTTTTGTAGCTAATGAGTTTATTCTGTTGCTACAAAAAAATAACTTTATAGCTATCTTTTATACTAGCCACAAAGGGATATATTGAGGCAAAAGATGTAATGTGTTTTGCCACAAAAAAATTAATATGTAGTTGCGCTCACGTTAGCCGTATTTATGTTTAGCTACGAATTCAACATTTTGTAGCTATAAATCATCACCAATATTCATGATTAATTTTTTATATACATTTTATTTTATGACTAGATTTTCTATTATATTTTAATTAGTGATGAAAAATTAATTTATTAGTGACAATAAATGTTTCCATTGCAAATGCGTTGCTATTTTCTTTACCTCACTAGATATTTTTAATTTTTATAAAAATTCCATATCAATGCATACTTTGTTTTATTAAAACTAGAAACATAGTAAGCTCCGGATATCACTTATTTCATACAAACTAACATGAATAATTTCAAACGTTAATTCCAAAATATACAATTATATATCTAAAGTTGATGCATCCTCAATATACAACTATTCTACAAGAGACACAATAAAATTTGTAGAATAAAAATGTCACGATCCAAAACTAACCTCTGTCATGATGGCGTCTATCGTGGAACTAGGCAAACCGACTCATTTTCAAAACAAACCGATATTTTCATTTCAAAAGAAATTTCAAGGTTATTTAACATAAAACTTCCATTTAAAGAGTTCAAATCAAAGAAAATAGAAGTGCGGAAAAGAAAAAGCCTGACATCGGGGTGTTACTAATCATAAGCATCTACTACAATCTGTCTAATAATATCAAGGCTAACTCTGCCTGAAAAATAGCTAAATACAACTAGACGAAGATAAGAGGGAGAAGAGCAGGGGCTGTGATCGCCAAACAGCTACCTTACTATCTCCAAGAAAAACCTGCAACCAGAACACTCAATAACTGCTACCATGTCCAGCTACACCTGAATCTGCACGCAAGGTGCAGGGAGTAACGTGAGTATGCCAACTCAGTAAGTAACAACAATAAATAAAGACCGAGCAGTAGTGACGAGCAATAAAGCATATAACGTTTATATCATGAAATCTCAGTAAAGTATAACATGCTTAAAAATCAGGGTTTAAATCGAATCATCTCGTTTAAACCCGGTTCCAGTAAAAATTATTTAAAGATATTTTTTCAACAATTTTTCAAACCAAGGCTCAATGCAAAGGTGAGCAAAAGATATTATGAAATCATAAACAGCCACTCGGGCAAAACATCACTCATAAACAGCCCCTCGGGCAAACCTCACAGTCACTCGTGCCACTCGGGCATACCTCACAATCACTCTTGCCACTCGGTCATACCTCACAATCACTCATGCCTCCCAGTCACTCAGCACTCGGCACTCGCACTCACTAGCTACCTGCGCTCACTGGGGGTGGGTACAGACTCCGGAGGGGCTCCTTCAGCCCATGCGCTATAATCTGCACGGACAACTCACGTGCTATAATAATAAAGTATGTTGCAGGCGGGCAGCCCCGATCCACACTCATCCTCACAAATCAGGCCCTCGGCCTCACTCAGTCATAAATATATTGCAGGCGAGCAGCCCCGATCCACACTCATCCTCACAAATCAGGCCCTCGGCTTCACTCAGTCATAAACCTCTCAAGCCACTCGGGCATTTCAGTAAAACATGTCATTCGGCCCAAAACAACATTTATATGCATCAAAATAGAGTCATAAAACTGAGTTATGCTTTGACGCAAGGCCTAAACATGGCATTCGGCCCAATTTACAGAAATTCTTTCTAAAACATATAAGTATCAAATGGTTTCAACAAAGTATGCAACTTTACAGTTGCTACGGGACAGACCAAGTCACAATTCTCAAACAGTGCACACCCACACGCCAGTCACCTAGCATGTGCGTCACTTCAAAATAGTAGAATGATACAAAATTCGGGGTTTCATACCCTTAGGACTAGATTTACAATCGTTACTTACCTCAAACGGCGAAATTCTAATTCTGCAATGTCCTTTTCTCGTGAATTGGTCTCCAAACGCCTCGAATCTGGTCATAATTAATTCATTTCAGTCAATAAAATTTATTGAAATTAATTCCACAAGATAATATAGATTTTCCAAAGAAATCCAAAAATTAGCTCAAATATTGACGTCTCGGAACTCGACAAAAGTTACACAATCTGGAAGCCCATTCAACCACGAGTCTAACCATACCAATTTTACACAAATCCGACCCCAACTCGACCCTCAAATCTTCAATTTTAACCAAGAGGGTTTTCAAATTTTCCCAACTCAATTCACTATTCAAATGATAAAAACAACCATGGATTCGGATAATTTAATCAATATTGAGTTAAGAACACTTACCCCGTTGTTTCCTCTGAAAATCACCCAAAATCGCCTCACTTCCGAGCTCCAAATCGCTAAAAGCTGAAATTCTTCCCATTTTCAGAACTTAAACTCACTGCCCAGACTTTTCTTCTTCGCAAACGCGGTCAGTGCCTCGCGTTCGCGAAGCACAAAAATAGATCCCGTCCAAATTCCTCCTTCGCGAACGCGACATCACCCTCACATTTGCGAAGCACAAAAATGCCTCTGCCTCAATTCCTTCTACGCGAACGCGTTCAACCCATCGCAAACGCGATGCTTCATTCACTCTCACTACGCGAACGCGACACCCCCCTACGCGAACGCGTAGACCAATTGCTTGGGGTCTTCAACTGCTTCCTCTCTTCTTCGCAAACGCGTAACACCTCTCGCGTTCGTGATGCACACCCAGTCCACCCTTCGCGAATGCAAAGAGCAAATATTCCAGCCTCTCAGTTCCTCTTCGCGAACGCGAGGCTCCACTCGCGAACGCGATGAAGGAAACTAGATGGTGCATCAGAAAAATTCCAGCAGAGTTCCAAGTCCAAAATCCAACCCGTTAACCATCCGAAACTCACCCGAGCCCCTCGGGACCTCAACCAAATCTACCAACAAGTCCTAAAATATCATATGGACTTAGTCGAACCCTCAAATCACCTCAAACAATGCTAAAACCATGAATTACACCCCAATTCAAGCCTAATGAACTTTGAAATTTCTAATTTCTACAAACGACTCCAGAACCTATCAAATCACGTCCGATTGACCTCCAATTTTGCACACAAGTCATAAATGACATAATAGAGGTATGCTAATTTTCAGAATCGAATTCCGACCCGAAATCAAAAAGTTAACCCCCCCCGGTCAAACTTCTCAAAAAAATAAAACTTTCGTCATTTCAAGCCTAATTCCTCTACGGACTTCCAAATAATATTTCGGACACGCTCCTAAGCCAAAAATCACCATGCAGAGCTATTGGAATTATCAGAATTCGAATCCGAGATCGTTTACACATAGGTCCATATCTGGTCCACTTTTCTAACTCAATTTTTCAATTACGAGACTAAGTGTCTCATTTCACTCCGAGTTCCTCCCGGACCCGAAACAACAAACCCGACATAACATAATATAGCTGAATAACACAAAAGAAGTAGAAATTGGGAAAACGGGGCTATAACTCCTGAAACGACGGGTCGGGTTGTTACATCCTCCCCCTCTTAAACGTTCGTTCGTCCTCGAACGGGTCTAGAAACATACCTGGAGTCTCGAATAGGCATGGACATATGCTCTGCATCTCCCGCTTGGTCTCCTAGGTGGCCTCCTCCACAGGCTGACCTCTCCATTGCACTTTCACTGAAGCTATATCCTTTGACCTCAACCTTCGAACCTGCCGATCCAAAATAGCCACAGGCTCCACATCATAAGTCATATCACCCTCCAACTAAACTGTGCTGNATACCCGACTAGGCTCCGCAATATCCAATCTGACAAGTTAGCCCGCTAAGGCCTGAACATCCAATGCCAAAGGTCTCTCTACTGCTGGAAGATATGCTAAACTCCCCAAACTCTCTGCCCGGCGACTCAAANTCCAAAATAGCCACCGGCTCTACATCATAAGTCATATCAGCCTCCAACTGAACCGTGCTGAAATCCAAAACATGCGACGGATCTCCAATATACTTCCGGAGCATGGAAACATGAAACACTGGATGCACACTCGACAAGCNGAACCATCTCCGCTGACGCAAATTAAGATCATTCTGCTTTAACAGCTACTGCAGACTCCGGTGATCAATATAGATCTCACAATGAACCCCATACAAATAATGACGCCAAACCTTCAAGGCGTGAACAATGGCTGCTAACTCAAGATCATGGACATGATAGTTCTTCTCATGGGTCTTCAACTGGCACGAGGCATAGGCGATCACCCTACCCTCCTGCATTAAAACACAACCAATGCCTATCCTCGAGGCATCACAATACACGGTGTAAGAACCTGAAGCTGATGGCAGAACTAGCACTGGAGTTGTGGTGAAAGAAGTCTTGAGCTTCTGAAAGTTCTCCTCACACTCATCCGACCACCTGAATGGAGCACCCTTTTGGGTCAATTTGGTCAAGGGCGATGCAATAGATGAAAATTCCTCCACAAAGCGACGGTAGTAAACCGTCAAACCAAGAAAGCTCCTAATCTCCGTGGCTGAGGACGGTCTAGGCCAACTCTGCACTGCCTTTATCTTCTTCGGCTCCACCTGAATACCCTCGCTGGACACCACGTGCCCCAAGAATGCTACCGAACTAAGCCAAAACCCACATTTGGAGAACCTTGCATAAAGCTTCTCCTCCCTCAATCTCTGCAATACAACCCTCAAATGCTGAGCGTGCTCCTCCTAGCTACGAGAGTACACCAGGATGTCGTCAATGAATACAATGACTAATAAGTCCAAATAAGGCTGGAATACACTATTCATCAAATGCATGAACGCTGCTAGGGCATTGGTCAGCCCAAAAGACATCACCAAGAACTCATAATGGCCATATCGGGTCCTGAAAGCTATCTTGAGAATATCTGAATCCTGAATCTTCAGATGGTGATAATCGGATCTCAAATCAATCTTGGAGAACACCCTCGTTCCTTGAAGCTAGTCGAATAAATCATCAATACGAGGAAAAGGATACTTGTTCTTGACTGTGACCTAGTTCAACTGCCTGTAATCAATACACATTCTCATGGAACCATCCTTCTTCTTCACAAATAGAACTGGTGCACCCCAAGGTGACATACTAGGCCGAATAAACCCCTTATCAAGGAGTTCCTGGAGCTGTTCTTTCAATTCCTTCAACTTTGCCGGTGCCATACGATACGGTGGAATAGATATGGTGAGTGCCCGTCACCAGATCAATACCAAAGTCAATATCCCTATCAGGCGGCATGCTTAGCAGGTCTGCAGGAAACACATCCGAAAAATCACGTATCACCGGAAAAGAATCAATGACAGGAGTCTCTGCACTAACATCCCTCACAAAAGCCAAATAAGATAGGCAACCCTTCTCAACCATGCGCTGAGCCTTCAAATATGAAATCACCCTACTTGGTACATAATCTACAGAACCGCTCCACTCAACCCTCGGAATTCCCGGCATAGTCAATGTCACCGTCTTAGCGTGACAATCTAGAACAGCATGGCATAGATATAACCAATCCATACCCAATATCACATCAAAGTTGACCATACTGAGCAGCAAAAGGTCTACTTGGGTCTCCAGACCCCCAATAGTCACCACACATGACNACCGTGCGAAGCCTCTTCTGAATCAATTTCGCCTTATCTAATGCGTCCCGGACCAAGTCTGTACCTAAGAGCCTAGCCTCACCCGGCTCAAACCATCCAACCGGAGATCTACACCTCCTCCCATATAAAGCCTCGTACGGAGCCATCTAAATACTCGACTGATAACTATTGTTATATGCAAACTCCACGTGTGGCAGAAACTGGTCCCATGAACCCCCAAAGTCAATGACACAAGTACGCAACATGTCCTCCAATATCTGAATAGTGTGCTCGGACTTCCCGTCCATCTGAGGGTGAAAAGTTGTGCTTAACTCAACCTGAGTACCCAACTCTCGCTGCACGACCCTCTAAAACTGCGATGTGAACTGAGTACCCCTATCTGAAATGATGGAAACTGGGACACCATGCAGGCAAATGATGTCTCGGATATAAATCTCAGCCAACCGCTCTGAAGAGTAAGTAGTACCAACTGGAATGAAGTGCGCGGACTTGGTCAGCTGATCCACAATAACCCAAATAGCGTCGAACTTCCTCGAACTCCGTGGGAGCCCAACTACAAAGTCCATAGTGATTCTCTCCCACTTCCACTATGGGATCTCTAATCTCTGAAGCAAGCAACCCGGTCTCTGATGCTCGTACTTAACCTGCTGACAGTTTAGACACTGAGCCACAAACCCAACTATATCCTTCTTCATCCACCTCCACCAATAGTACTGCCTCAAATCCTGGTACATCTTTGCGGTACTCGGATGGATGGAATACCGTGAGCTGTGGGCCTCCTCAAGAATCAACTCTCGAAGCCCATCTACATTAGGCACACATATCTGGCCCTGCATTCTCAGCACGCCGTCATCACCAATAGTCACATCCCTAGCATCAACTCTCCAAACCCTATCCTGAAGAACGAGCAAGTGAGGGTCATCATACTGACGCTCCCTGATACGGTCATAAAGAGAAGACCTAGAGACCACACAAGCTAATACCCGACTAGGCTCCGCAATATCCAATCTGACAAGTTAGCCCGCTAAGGCCTGAACATCCAATGCCAAAGGTCTCTCTACTGCTGGAAGATATGCTAAACTCCCCAAACTCTCTGCCCGGCGACTCAAAGCATCGGCCACCACATT
>AWOL01S0001666.1:22818-106541 GCA_000715115.1 Nicotiana otophora
TCATAAACCTCTCAAGCCACTCGGGCATTTCAGTAAAACAGGACATTCGGCCCAAAACAACATTTATATGCATCAAAATAGAGTCATAAAATTGAGTTATGCAGTAAACAAGTATAAACATGACTGAGTATATATTTTCAATCGAAAACAGTGAGAGGATGGTAAGAAACAACCCCTAAGGGTCCAAATATCATTGGCGCAAGGTCTAAACATGGTATTCAACCCAATTTACAGAAATTCTTTCTAAAACATATAAGTATCAAATGGTTTCAACAAAGTATGCAACTTTACAGATGCTACGGGACGGACCAAGTCACAATTCCCCAACAGTGCACGCCCACACGCCCGTCACCTAGTATGTGTGTCACTTGAAAATAATAGAATGATACGAAATCCGGGGTTTCATACCCTCAGGACTATATTTACAATCGTTACTTACCTCAAACCGCGAAATTCTTATTCTGCAATGTCCTTTCCTCATGAATTGGTCTCCAAACGCCTCGAATCTGGTCATAAATAATTTGTTTTAGTCAATAAAATTAATTGGAATTAATTCCACAAGATAATAATAATTTTCCATAGAAATCCAAAAATTAGCTCAAAAAGTGTTCATGGGGCCCATGTCTCGGAACTCGACAAAAGTTACAAAATTCGGAAGCCCATTCAACCACGAGTCTAACCATATCAATTATACCAAAATCCGACACCAACTTGACCCTCAAATCTTCAATTTAAACCAAGAGGGTTTTCAATTGTTTCCAATTCAATTTACCAATTAAATGATAAAAACAACCATGGATTCGGGTAATTTAATCAATATTGAGTTAAGAATACTTACCCCACTGTTTCCTCTGAAAATCACGCACAATCGACTCACCTCCGAGCTCCAAATCGCCAAAAACTGAAAATCACCCACAATCACCTCACCTCACTGCCAAAAATAGCTCCCGTCCAAATTCCTCCTTCGCGAACGCGACATCACCCTCGCGTTCGCGAAGCACAAAAATACCTCTGCCTCAATGCCTTCTACGCGAACGTGTTCAACCCATCGCGAACGCGATGCTTCGTTCCCTCTCACTACGCGAACGCATAGACTAATTGCCCAGGGTCTTCGGCTGCTTCCTCTCTTCTTCGCGTAACACCCCTCGCGTTCGCGATGCACACCCAGTCCACCCTTCGCGAACGCGTGCTTCTCTTCGCAAACGCGAAGAGCAAATATGCCAGCCTCTCAGTTCTTCTTCGCGAACGCGAGGCTCGACTCGCGAACGCGATGAAGGAAACCAGATGGTGCATCAGAAAAATTTCAGCAGAGTTTCCAGTCCAAAATCCAACCCGTTAACCATCCGAAACTCACCAGAGCCCCTCGGAACCTCAACCAAATCTACCAACAAGTCCTAAAACATCATACGGACTTAGTCGAACCCTCAAATCACCTCAAACAATGCTAAAACCATGAATTACACCCCAATTCAAGCCTAATGAACTTTAAAATTTCTAATTTCTACAAGCGACTCCGGAACCTATCAAATCACGTTCGATTGACCTCAAATTTTGCACACAAGTCATAAATGAGATAACAGATGTATTTCAATTTTCAGAATCAGATTCCGACCCCGATATCAAAAAGTCAACCCCCCGGTCAAACTTCTCAAAAACATAAAACTTTCGGCATTTCAAGCCTAATTCCTCTACGGACTTCCAAATAATATTTCGGACATGCTCCTAAGCCCAAAATCACTATGCGGAGCTATTGAAATTATTAGAATTCGAATCCGAGATCGTTTACACATAGGTCCATATCCGGTCCACTTTTCTAACTTTATTTTTCAATTATGAGACTAAGTGTCTCATTTCACTCTGAGTTCCTCCCGGACCCGAACCAACTAACCCGATATAACATAATATAGCTGAATAATACAAAAGAAGAAGAAATGGGGAAAATAGGACTATAACTCCCGAAACGACCAGCCGGGTCGTTACAAAAAACTAGCTAATGGGAGGCTAGACAATAAGTTCCACATCAAAAAAACAACTATGTAATTGATCATGTGATTGAAAATGTCGCCACTCGATCACTGATCTTCTGGCATTCAAGAATTAAAATGCACCCTGTAAATTCAAAAGAAATAATAATTAGCACAAAAATGATTAGCAAACCCAAGGAAAATTATAATACAAAGATCAAGTTTAATTTGTAAAAATGCTACTAATAGAATTTCAAGAAGAAAAAAATATGTCTTGATATTCTTTTACAAGAATTTGTAACAAATAAGAAAAGGGAAAAGCTCAAAGCAACAACACAAGTAAATGAACCTGTACACCTTTTAAAGAATTTCTTAAGGAATCTTCTTCCCAACATTATAGCCTTATTATTTTCAAGTTCACACGCAATATTTATAACAAATAAGATGTAATATTTATCAAATTGTTGGGATAACCTGCAAAATTTAACCCAAAAATCTAAGTGAAATAGATATAATGAGAATCAAAAACCTTAAAATATAGAGATATGAATATAACTCGGAATAGAGAAGGCATCAATTTAAATGGTAGAAGAAATGGGAAAGCGGAAGGAGGGGTGGCGACTGAGAGGGGGAGGATATGAAGTTAGATTTTGGTATGTCTTTGGTATTGC
The DNA here is from genome assembly GCA_000715115.1 of Nicotiana otophora. Lineage (NCBI taxonomy): Eukaryota > Viridiplantae > Streptophyta > Magnoliopsida > Solanales > Solanaceae > Nicotiana > Nicotiana otophora. The sequence continues at coordinate 25,454 of AWOL01S0001666.1, forward strand.
TTTACTTTTTCTTATATACTATTATTGTTTTTTTTTTACTTCTTACTTAAATCAAAATACAAAGTACTACTTTTCAGTGATGTAGGCAAATCTATAAAGCAAATAAATTAAATAACAAAACAAATATGTGTAAGAAAATTGCCTACGCAAAACAAAATATAGAATTTACATTAAGCAAAATAGCAAAAAACAACTATTTGCATGAAAATATTATTCTTTACAATTTTTTTCTGCCCCGTGTGATTTATTTTAGAATTAATATATCCTCATATTTCAATTATATTAGCTTCTTAATTTTTAATATTTTAATTATATTAATGATAATTATTAAATTATTAAAATAGTATTAGACCATTAAATCAAAAACTTTTAAACTTATTTAAATTTAATATAATTGAAGGTAGATACATATAAATACAAGCATATAGCTTTTAAAATATTCTATATTCATATATTAAAATTTAATTAAATATTATTGCATACTTATTTGATTGAAACTCACAAGTAATTATTGAATTATAATATACTAGTTAGTTTTGTTTTACACACTTATATCAATGATATTGAATTCTTTGCATTCTTCAAATAAAATTAATAATATCAAAATTATGTAATAAAATATAAAATACTAGTCACAAGAGAGACATGATCCCCTTCTGAATCATATTAAATTCTCAATTCTTGGATTTGATGTATAATTTGATTTATGATCATCAATAAGTTATTAAAATAGTAAAAGACCATATCATTATAAAGTAATTTATTGTCTAGATTATGTATAATTTACTATATAATATAAGTGGTACAAGCTTATAGTCGTTTAAATTCTACTATATAATTAGTTATTCACACATTAATTAGATATAATTCCATTATTTTTTATTATATTTGAAGATTACAAGTAATACTTTATTTGTTTTTAATTGTGATACACTAGTTAGTTTGTTTTTTTTGGTAACTATAAGCTTTTCATTAATAACCAAAATATTATGTACAAATCAACCAGACTTTATAACACAGTCTACTTCACTCATCTCATCTATCAAGAGTAATTCTCTTTAACACTAGAAGCCTTTTCTATCGTTATCTATTGTTTATCTAGGAAATCTATACTTTTGAAGTAGTATCCTAGTGGTATTATTAGCTCTAACATGACAAATATATGCAATCTCTCTAGCCATTGTTTCACATGTATTATCCTTATGAGTAAACCGCTTGTTGTTCCTTTCTATCCAGACTGCATAAACATATTCTGTAAATACCAGCTTCACTAGCTTTGCCTTCATAGTTTCTCTTTTGTATGCTGCTCAATCCACTGTTGCATGTGGTTCCATGTACTCATATCCACCCAAGTGATTTGCAGCCACTTCATTAGCTTCTTCCATACATGTCTTTCAACTGCACATTCCGCAAATAGGTGATCCATGGTTTCAGCTACCTCTTTACACATAACACATGTATTTTTAACTTGTATTCCCCAGCTTTCCAGTCTTGCAGCAGTTAGCAGCCTATCTTGTTGTTGGAGCCATGTTATAAATATTGCTTTTGGTCTTGCTTCATTGCCACAAATGATGCTTTTCCATGCAACTTTAGGTAGATCCCCAACCATTTTCAAATATATGCTTCTGATCATACTTTTGTTTTTCAAGTGATCTGGCTGCACATGTCTCAATTCACCTCTTGCTTTGAGTATTTTCTTGACCATCCAACTAACTTGCTGGGGAATAGTCATAATCTCCAAAGTTTGTGCTTTTATATAGTATTCATGAATCCACTTAATCCACAAAGTATCTTTCTTATTCTTCAAATCCCAACAAATCTTTGTTATGGCTGCTTTGTTCCACATTTTAAGATTTGTGAGATTCAATCCCCCTGCTGACTTTGGCATGCACATCCTACTCCAAGCTACTAAAGACTTTCTAGTAAGTTCATTTGCTCCTGACCATATAAAACTTCTGCAGTATCCCTCTATAGCTTTCATCACCTTAGCAGGAATGATAAACAGTTGTGCCCAATAGGATTGAATACCAAAGAGCACTGACTTTACCAGTTGTACTCTGCATGCATATGATAACTTCTTAGCTGTCCATGATGAAATTCTTGTTGTGATCTTGGTCATTAGAGGTTGGCATTCTACCAATTTTAGCTTTCTAGTAGCCAGTGGAATTCCTAGATACCTGAATAGTAATTCACCTTGCCTATATCCAATTGCTTGTTGAATTTCCTGCTTGATTGCTTCTGAAACCCCCCATAATAGATAGCACTCCTGGATTGATTAAGCTGTAACCCTAAAGCATTTTCAAATATATCAAACTTTTCATGTAGGAGCCCTACTGATATTTTGTCACCTTTAGCAAACATGAGGAGCCCCACTAGTTAGTTTTGTTATACACTCTTATAGCGACCATATTAAATTTTTAATATTTTTAAAATAAAAACTAATAGTGTTAAAATTATGTAAGTATTATTAAAAATATAAAATAATAGTCATAAGAGAGGTCTTCCCTTTCGAATCATATTAAAATCTCAAATTTTAGATTCAGTATATAATTTAATTTATAATAATTAATAAGTTATTGAGGTAGTAATGGACCATACCATTATAATCTATTATTGTATAGATTAATATAAATACTTTTCTATAGAATGTAAGTGTTAAAACATTATGGCTGTTTAAATTCTACTATATAATTGATTATTTCATCATTAATTAGATATACTTTCATTATTTTTGTTTATAATTGGAACTTATAAAATACACATATTTAATACGAAATATAATATAATTAATTTTCCAATGAATTTAGAAATTAACCATATTAAATTAGTAATTCTAAATGTATCTAGATATATGAAAATTATATAAAACTTTACATGAACAATAATGTTAGTGATAGATAATTAAATATTATGTTCTATCTATGTAATTGTTAAGCTAACTATTCTTTTGTGGGTTTGTGGGTAATTTGAAGCAAAAATATTCATTTAGCTACACGATTTTGTTTTAGATAATTTTATATGGCTAAAATATTACTATTGCTATAGCAAGTTTTAACTTGTGGTAAAAAAAATAATTAGCTGCGGAATTGTATCTCAAAAATAACTTCGTGGTTATATCATCTTATCATGCAAATAACTGTAGCTATTAAATCAATTGTTGCCACGGTAATTTAGTACTTGAAGCAACAAATATTTGTTTAGCTATAATATTTTATTTTAGATAACTTGTTATGGCTAAAAGATTACTATTACTACGATAAGTTTTAACTCGTAGTTAAAATTAATATTAGCTACGAAATAATGTTTTAGCAATAACTCTGTGGCTATATCATTTAATATTGCTACAAGTTTTTGCTAACTTGAAGCAAAAATACGTATTTAGCTACTACTACTTTTTGCTTCACATAATTCATTATGGCTAAAAGATTACCATTGCTACAGTAACTTTTATCATGTGGCAAAACATTATGACTAGCTACGAAATTTTATTGTAGTAATAAATTTTTAGCTATTTAGGTAATTATTGCTACGATTGTTAGCAATTATAGCAAAAATGAGGAATTAGCTTTGCCAATTTAATTTTTGTGACTAAGAAATTTTATAAATATATAAATAGCCATGGAATTTGAACTTTTGTGGCTATTGTTAGGTACTAGCCACGATTTTTAAATCTATAGCTAAGATTTCATAACTATATATGCATAATGTTGTAGTGAGTGTGTTGCTTCACTTGCGTGCCCAGTGCACGATCGCGCTCCTGGATGGCCTCCTGCTCAATTCTTCGTTTCTCTCGTTAAGTATACTATTGTCCGTTGATCCCCGAACACGATCTCAACTATATCCGTGAGGTTTTACTTAGAGATCAAAGCTTCAGAATAGCTTCAATTCATTCCATAACATCTACAAAGCTCGGAATCACTCCTATAAGGCATAAAATGCACAACTAGTATAAAACACTAGCGATTAAAGCTCAAACTCAATTAAAGTGCAGTAAATTAGAGTGCAATAAGCGACTAAAATATGCAATTATAGCTTACCATCAACACCCCACACTTAAATCATTGCTCGTCCTTGAGCAATCCAACTACACTTTATAGATACATGATCCTATTACACAGCTCTCATAACTCATCATACCAAGTGTATTTAAAATAGATTAAGCACAATACTGTAACATCCTAGCTTCAAGATTTGACTCACATGCACCACACATTATTTCTAACTCGCTCACTTACTCTAACACAGAGGTCAAATATTACCTTTCCTTCATGAATTAAGTGCCCTCACATAACAATAGAGAGTAGTTCCACACACAATGAAATTTAAGAATAATTAGGAACTCAAGATAGACAGAATTCACTCACTCTCACAAATAACATTCATATGCCACAAACGATGTACCATAGGCTTGCACGTAGTATACTACTCTGCTAATCGAGTTCATTCAGTCAAGGATCAAGTAGGACCTTATTTGGTTGTAATGTCGGTTGTGGGGCGAGTAGGATACATTTAGATATAAGAGTGACTACACCTCCCTAAGCACTTTAATACATATATTTAACCGTTCAAAACCCCACAATTATTTCAAACCAAAACTCTACCTTCTCATCAATATATATTAACTCCCAACTTCTTTAAGCACAAATATATCAAGAGTTACCACTATCAAGGAATAGTTTTCACAATCATACAATTAATTTATTTTTCCAATTCAAGTGGCTCTTACTTTTTCAAAACAATGCACTTTTCTCCTTATTTCATTAGTTCCACTCAAAAACCAAACCAACCATACCACACTTAATATTTAAAAAAGTTCATAACAAATTCAAGTGCTCACAAGAGGTACAAGGTTCAAATAGATCGTCAATTCGAACAAATAGGTAAGGCTTAATGTGGTTGCCAAAGAAACAAGATTACAGGCTCAAAGGGGTTAACTAAGATACATTACAATTAGGCGGGTACACGCATATCATTGGCTCAACAAAGAAATGCCTAAATCGCCTCCAAGCCTGAATACAACTACTATTTCGCTTTGCAAACACGTGGGGCAAGTTCTAGACATCAAATGCAATGCACAGAATATACAAAATCTCACCCATACATGGCACATAACTCACTCAGGATCAAAATCATGAAGATACTCTAGTCAAAGCAGTTAAGTAAAGTTAAGATCATACATTTTAAGGTACTTCTACAAAAGTCAAAAACTGAGCCTAAGCGTCACAACTAAAGCACTCATATTCTATTCCCAAGGTATAATAAAGTCAAAAGATATTTCTATCAATTCAAATCATAGAACAAGGTTTTCTACTCCTAAACAAATAAAAAGAACCGCGACACAAAGAAAAACCAAGGAAGGATTAATACATGACCTACAAAAGAAAATCTCTCTCTCTATTTTTAGTCTTGCAACCAACCCAAAACAAACTAGAAATACCAATATTCATATATGTACTATACAATATCCCCACCCCACACTTCAAATGGTGGCATGTCCCTATGACAGACATAGAAATATGCGTAGGTGGCGAAAAACTCCCCTCAGCAGCTCATTTGTGTCAAAGATTGTGGCAGGGTCCACATGACAAACCCGGCCAAGTGCACAGCCAGGACATTATTTCTTCTTCGATTTGGCATTTTTTGTAGCAAGGGTGGTTATTCGATCTCCCAAATCAGTGATCGAAGTACGCATCCCCGCCATTTCTTATACTAAAGCGCTCATTCGCATCTCCTAACCACTGCATGTAGGTTCCTGAAATCCCCGCTCTTGTGGTGGAGAGGTGGTGAATGCATCAGCGTGCAACTCATGGATATCCTCGGGCGCTTCAGAGTCCTCGCTATTTGCCTCTGCAACTCTAACATGTCCTTTACCAATGACAACCTTATCCGCACAGAATTTCTGTTCTCTCTTGACCTTACCATTTGTGGCCCTATTTTTTAGTACCTGTGCCTCACGGCATAACCGGGTGACTAATGATGGAAAGAAGAATCCATACCTTTGGACAGAGCAAAGAATAGTCATCTCTTCGTGAATTACTCGAGCCACATCAAAATCATATCCATTGACGAAGAACCATATAAGAACATATCTTGGACCATTAACCTCAGTTATATTGCTTGAGGGTAGCAGACGGTTATTAATGATATATAACCAGCATTCCCCTTCAACAGTAAGTGAGTCTGAGTGAAATTTGTGCCCCTCCTTTAGCCACACAACCTCCTTGACAGGTACATAAATTGTTGCAAAGAACAGGTTCCACATGCATGGTTTCCCGCTGTGCGTGACATAGTAGTCACCTGTGTCAGGGTCTTCCACGTATTCCGGTAAGTGGTAGGCCCTTTGGATGGACTCCTTGGAGAAGTTCACTCTCTTCTGCCGGACGATGCATACATGGTCTTCACGTTTCGGGCAATTTGCATAGAATTCCAAAACAACCATTAAGTTTGCCTCGTTAGGTTCTTCGATGAAAACCCCAAGGCCTCACCGGATCAATTCATATTGCACTCTGGGGCAGTCTGTTTGGAGAGAGCCAACATCAATTTCCCTTTCTGGTATGGATATTTTCCTTGCTTTGTTGTGAAAGCGTTCTTGTGCTTCCCAAAAGATGAATTTGTTCTGATCATATTGGTGAGTGGATGTTGATGCTTGCAACCTTGATATGCCCGCTTGACCACTTGTAGAGGCACTTGTAGATTTTCTTTTCTTTGAGGGTGCCATAGTGCCTGTAACAACATGTCAATTTTCAGCTAATGAATATTTTGGTGACCCCCGAAAGGATAATATGACATTATCCTCACACTTTGTCCCAACAATACACCCCAAACTCTTTGTGGCAATTACACACACACACGTAGCAGGCACAATTTTTCTATTTACCCACAAGCAAATTTCAGCCATAAGTTAACTAACTAAACACTAATTTTAATTTCCACTTCACAAGAAACAAAGATAAACCAAAACAAAAAAACAACAACAAAAACAATTAAAAAATAAAATGTAAATTAACAAGAAAATACATACCACAAAAATTTCAACATTTAACCAAGAAGAAGAAGAAAATAAGGGACATACCTAAAGGATAGAGTAAGAAAGTGGAGTGTTGGCCTTGTTGAAGTTGTATAAAGGAGATGAAATATATAGGGGGAAACGAGTTAGGGTACTTTAGTTTAGGGGAGAGAATGGGGGAACATTAGAATTAGGGTGTAGAGGGGGGGTCCGAAATAAAAAGGAGGAAACAAATACTTACTTGTGTGCGGTCGGGTTATATCGTGCGTGGCCGCACATGTTTGGCAGTGTACTTCTGAATATGCATGGTCAATGTGCAGCCGCACACATTCCTATTCGTCAGGAATAGCCTTTTTACGCGACCTTGTGCCCGAATTTTTCCCAGGTGCGCGGTCGCGCACGAATACACTTAAAAGGGCTCTTTTTGACACCTCCTCTCCTACTTTCCACAACATGTACCTTCATGTACCTTCCACATCATAATAAACACTAAATTCTAGCTATTCTACACTATAAACAAAAGTGAGAAAGATCTAACTAGTAGAAGAGTTATAGGTAGTTCTTAGTTATAGTCGTCAGCTTGACTCAACCGGGCATCCTCAACTGATTTTGATGCTCGAGGATTGCTGAGCAAATCCTCCAACAAGATACGGTTTTAGTCTGTGCCTATTTACTTTGAAACTTTCCGTTCCATCCGTATTCTAAATCTCAATTGCCCCATATGGCGATACATGTTTCACCACATAAGGTCCCTTCCATCTACACTTAAAGTTTCCGTGGAACAATCTGAGTCTGCTATTGTATAGTAGGACTTTATCCCCATCACGAAACTTCTTTGGCTTGATCAGACGCTCATGACACCTCTTAGTCTTTTCCTTGAAGATCCGCACATTCTCATACACGTCCAGTCTATACTCCTCCAATGCATTCATCTGTGCCAACCGGTGTTCTCCTGTAAGAGTCGGATCAAGATTAAGCATCTTAATTGCCCAATAAGCTTTATGTTCTATCTCAATGGGCAGGTGACATAGTTTTCTGTACACTAGTTCGAACGGTGAAGTCCCTGTGGTTATTTGGAATGCAGTTCTATACGCCCATAGAGCTTCCTCCAACTTTACAGACCAATCTTTACGGAAAGCACTAACCATCTTTTCAATAATTCTCTTAAGTTCACGATTAGCTACTTCAACTTGCCCACTAGTTTGGGAATGGTATGGAGTTCCTGTTTTGTGTATGACTCCATACTTGGGCAGCAGTACAACTAATTGTCTGTTCACAAAATGTGACCCATTGTCACTAATGATCACTCAAGGTGTTCCAAAGTGGGTGAAAATGTTCTTCATTAAGAACTCACACACCACTCGAGCATCATTGGTCCTAGTAGGGATTGCTTCGACCCATTTGGAAACGTAGTCAATGACTACTAGATATACTCATAAGAATGCGACGATGGGAACGGACCCATGAAGTCAATACCCCCTATAGCTAAACAATTGGCTACATTAGCATACCACGGCGGTCTTTCGGAAACTGCAGTAATGGAGAAAATCTGCTCATCAGGGAACTCTTCTCTCACGTCAACAGTTTCAACCGGAGGTCTCTCAAGTCGAGATAGATGATCGGCGACTTGATTTTCTGTGCCTTTCCTATCTTTGATTGCCAAGTCAAACTCTTAGAGTAGCAACACCTACCGCATTAGACGCGAATTAGACTTCTTCCTACTCAACAGTTATTTCAAGGCTGAGTGATCTGTGTCAACGATTACTTTGCTCCCCACTAGGTATGATCTAAACTTGTCTAAAGCAAAGACCACAGCAAAGTACTCTTTCTTATTAGTGGCATAGTTGACTTGAGCTTCATTCAACGTTCTGTTGGCATAGTAAATAGGCCTAAACATTTTATCTTTTCATTGCCCCAGAACTGCCTACACAACTACATCACTAGTATCACACATTATCTCAAATGGCCAGCTCCAATCAGGTGTCACCATAATAGGAGCACTTACCAGCTTTTCCTTTATCAATTTGAATACTCTTAAGCTTTCCACATTGAAAACAAACTTGGCATCCTTTGCTAGCAATTCAGTTAACGGATTGGTAATGCTGAAGAAGTTTTTGATGAACCTCCTATAGAATCCAGCATGTCTTAAAAAACTCTTTATGCCCTTCACAGAAGTTGGTGGAGGGAGTCTAGAAATGACGTCCACCTTGGCTCTGTCAATTTCAATTTCATGTGCAGTTACTTTGTGGCCCAAGACAATTCCTTCTTTTACCATGAAGTGACACTTCTCCCAGTTAAGAACCAAGTGCGTGGCTTCCCAACGTTCAAGATCGAGCTCTAAATTCTTCAAACAGTCTTCAAAGTCATCACCAAAGAGGGTGAAATCATCCATAAATACTTCTAGACACTTCCCATTTAAGTCGTAGAATATAGACATCATGCACCTCTGAAAAGTGGCAGGTGCATTACACAACCCGAATGACATTCTCCTGTAAGCAAAACTACCTGACGGGCACGTGAATGTGGTCTCCTCAACATCTTCTGGGGTAATGGGTATCTGATTGTAGCTTGAGTACCCATACAGGAAGCAATAGCATCCATGTCCAGCCACTTTCTCTAGCATTTGATCAATAAAGAGGAGTGGGAAATGGTCCTTTCTTGTTGCATCATTCAACCTTCTATAATCAATGCACATTCTCCACCCAGTGACTGTTCTTATGGGGACCAATTCATTATCTTCATTTCGCACCACTGTCATGCCGCCCTTCTTAGGTATAGCTTGTACTGTACTAATCCAATGGCTATCAGAGATGGAAAAAATCACTCTCGCATCTAACAATTTGATGATCTCCTTGTGCACTACCTCCTCTAAGTTTTTGTTCAGCATGCGTTGGGGTTGCAAGACTAGTTTGCTATTTTCTTCCAATAGGATTTTGTGCATGCAAATTGTTGGACTGATTCTTGAATATCATATATACTCCAACCAATGGCCTTCTTGTGCTTCTTCAGTAGTTCCACTAGTTGTTGCTCCTGTGTACCTGTCAAGTCAGCAGAAATAGACACCGGAAAATTGTTAATTTTAAGAAAATCATATTTTAAGTATGTGGGGAGGACTTTTAATTTCACATTAGGCATAGATAAGTGTATGGGATTGACTTTCAATTTCACATTAGGCATAGACGCCTCCTCTTTTAATTTCTCCTCAACAACCTCTTGATTCTCAGTTTCAAGAGCTTTAGCCTCTCTTTTTATTTCATGATCTTCATCCTCCACAGTGCTAGACTGAATAATATACCTCTTTAGATTATCCCCCACAAGATTATCAAACTTATAATTTTCAGCCAATTCTTCAACCATATCTAGCTTGAAACGGCAGTAGGCGGACGCCTCATCACTGGGGTATTTCATCATCCTGTTCATCTGAAATACCACTTTTTCGTTACCCACTTTGAGCATAAGATGCCCTTCATAGATATCAAGGATAACTATGTCTGTACATAAGAATGGCCTCCCCAGAATTAGAGGCACTTCCTTGTTCACCTCCATATCCACCACAATAAAGGATACGGGGAACGAAAATTTATCTACCCGCACTAGAATATCCTCGATGATTCCCTCAGGAAAAATTATGATCTGGTTAGCCAGTTATAGAGATACTGGTATTGATTTGATCACTCCAAGCTCACCTTTCAATTTTCTGAATACAGACATAGGCATTAGATTTATGGATGCACCAGAATCACAGAGGACCTTATCAAATTTTCCACTCCCCAATGAGCATGGTATGGCAAATCTTCCTGGGTCCCCATACTTTTGGGGAATTTTATTTTGTAATATGGTACTACAATGGGCATTCAACTTGACCATTGTTGTCTCTTCCAGTTTTCTCTTGCTAAATAAGATTTCCTTCAAGAACTTTGCATAAGCAGGCATCTGAGTGAGTACCTCCGTGAAGGGAATGTTCAAATAGAGTTGCTTGAATATTTTCAAGAATCGCCCAAAATATTTGTCAAGTTTTTCTCGCTTCATGTTTTGGGGGAATGGAAGAGTTGGCATATGTCTACTTTCTTCAATCTCCCTTTGTACCCCACTACTCTGGCCTTTCTGCTCTTTATCTTCTTTCTCCACTGGTGTCTCTGCCTGCTTGCTCACCATCTCGGGTCTAGCCTTCACCACAGGATCAGCTAATGTTTTTCCACTTCTCAGAGATACAGCTTTGATTGTTTCTTTTGGGTTCTTTTCAGTGTCAGAGGAAAAGGTCCCAAGAGTCCTCTCAGATAACATATTTGTAATCTGACCCAATTGTCTTTCTAAATTCCGAAAGGTCATGCCCTGCTCTCAATTGTCCCCTGAGTTTAAAATTTTTCATTTTATTTGTTGATGAATGCCTTCATGAGATCTTTCATACTAGACTGATTTGGTTATTGTGGCTGGTATTGCTGCCTCTACTGGTTCTGGAAACCTAGTGTCTGGGATTATTTTGCTGCCATGAATTCAGGCTTCCACTAGGTGAACTCCACAAACAACCTGGATGTCTTTGACCCATAGGATTATAGTTACTTCCACCTTGGTAGTTTCCTCTATTAAAGTTTCCCACTGTGTTGACTTCCTCAGCTGATGCTTGACACTCGTGTGTATGGTGTCCCAGTCCACAGAAGTCACATGCTGTTTGCGGCTCACTTTGTACCTTAGCTAATGTCAACTTTCTTATCTCCTTAGCCATGGTGTCTAGATAGGCTTGCATGGATGTTTTAGAGTCCACCTGGTGAACCCCAACTGATTTTCTTCTGTCATTACTCTCAGCTGGCCACTAGTTAGCATCCTTAGATAATTCATTGAGGATTAAGACAACCTCCTCTGGCATTTTCTTTATTAGTGGACCTCCACATGCAGTAATCAGAGTTATTCGCGAGGACGATGTCAGCCCATCCCAAAAATCCTGGAGTAACATCCACAAATCAATTCCATTGTGCTGACACTTCTTGACTATCTCCTTGAATCGTTCCCAAGCTTCAAAAATCATTTTTGTCTCCTTCTAGCAGAAATTATGGATTTCCCTTCTGAACTTTCCTATTTTTTCAGCCGAGAAGTATTTATCATGAAACTTCTTGGTCATATCTTCTTATGTCCTTATAGAACCTGCGGGTAAGCTACGAAGCCATTTCTTCGCGTCATCTTTCAATGAAAAGGGAAATGCCCTAAAGTAGACAACATCCTTTGATACTCCATTGTATTGAAAAGTGTTCATGATATCGTCAAAGTCCATTAAGTGTGTATTAGGATATTCGTTCATCTTCCCTCTGAAAGTGCAATTATTTTGGATAGTTTGAAGCAAGCCTTGCTTCAATTCGAAGTTGTTTGCTGCTATGGGTGCGGGTCTAACACTTGACATTCCTTGATTATATACGGGCCTAGCATAGTCACCCAATGATCTTTCAGGTCGGGGCGCTGCATTCTCGAACTAGTCTTCGACCAAAGGTCGGTTTAGATTAAATCTTCTACCCCCATTGAGTTCGCCTATTTCGTCAGCAATCATCCGTGAAGCTTCTTGTTGTGCTTCCTCCCTTGCAGCTAAGTCTACTCCTTCATTGTCATCATTTGCCATGGTATCTTTAGTTGAAGTTTGTTCCAAAACATATTCTGTTAATTCTGTTTCTTTTATCAGATGTCGCATATGTGTTTCCAACTCTGGTTCGTATTGTATCACTTCCCTTGAAGAGGATCGAGTCATACACCAGAGAAATCAAAATTTGTACCCTGCGCACAAGTGAGAAAAATGTGAATACACTAAAGTAAAAATTAATTCCTGAATTAGTACTAAAAATTATTTTTAACCCTATCGATTGCCAATCCACGACAACGGTGCCACAATTTGACGAGCGTACAATACACACTTAAATTGTACTCGCTAGTCAAAGATACAACAACAACAACAACAACCCAGTATAATCTCACTAGTGGGGTCTGGGGAGGGTAGTGTGTACGCAGACCTTACCTCTACCCTGGGGTAGAGAGGCTGTTTCCAAAATGACCCTCGGCATCCTTCCCTCCAAGAACTCCCCACCTTGCTCTTGGGGTGACTCGAACTCACAACCTCTTGGTTGGAAGTGGAGGGTGCTTACCATCAGAGCAACCCACCTTGTGTAAAGAGAAAGGATCCGAACAATTTCGGTTTCGCTAGTCAAAGATAGTATAGATTAATTATCGTATCCACATGGATTGGAATTAAATAGTGTTTGAATAATCTTCAATTGATTACTATACAGGAAAATTAACACTTGATTATATGTCTATTACTATGAATTACTATTTAAGTTTAAACAAATAACAATTGATCATTAAAAAGAGCAAGCAAGCATGAAGAAATATTTATGAGAAAAATAAGGGTAATTGACTAGATAGGTGCACGATAACTGACTCGGGATCCAATTCTTGAGTTAATTCACTCTATAATACGATCGATTCTAATGAATTCAACCGATTATCAGATTGCACTTGAAGCTAATATTCCTCTTTCGATTAATACTAGTTTCAGTAATTAACCCAATTGAAGCATGGTAAATAATTGCAAGAATACAAATGATGTTTATGATCTAAAGGGTAATTTTTCACGAATATCCCCTATTTTCTAGTTCAATCAACAATTTAAGAGGCTCCTTCGATTACCTATTTGAATTATAAAATTAAACTAGAGCATAAGATGTGCAGAAATTTAATATCATACATCTCTTTCGATTTAGCAAAATACTAAATAACTCCACAATACCAATGAAGCTCCATCAATTGATTCTAGCAAGTATTAAGAATCGAATCCCTAATCAAGTTATTGAAACACCATATCTTTCAACACCCCAAATAGATTTACTCCATAACAATGGAGTAGGGTATCTCAAATAAGCTTAAGAACAAAGAAAACATCAATTCAAAAGATTTGATACAAACTCTCGTATTGCACCGATTGTAGATTGAAATCTTGATGAATTATTGAGTCTTCTCCCTTGGTGACTCTCCAATATTCTCTAGGTCAAAAAGATCTCCCCTCAAAGTTCAGATACCTTATTTTTAGGTAAGTTAGGCTACATATAAATCCAAAAGAGTCATTTTCGAAATTACAAAAATAGGCCTGGGAGGAGTTTCTGGAGTTGGACGTGCGCGGCCGCGCACCTGGAGGTGTGCTCGCGCACTGGCCCCACACTTTGACTAGTGTACTGCTTTACTTGCACGCCTAGTGCGCTATCGCGCACCTGGGTCGCCTCCTTCTCAATTCTTCGTTTCTCTCGTTAAGTGCACTATTGTCCGTTGATCCCCGAACACCGTCCCAACTATATCTGTGGGCCTTTACTCAGACTTCAAAGCTCCGGAATAGCATGAATTCATTCCATAACATCTATAAAACTCAGAATCACTCCTACAATACATAAAATGCACAATTAGTATAAAACACTAGTGATTAAAATCCAAACTCAATTAAAGTGCAATAAGTGACTAGAACAAGCAATTATAGCCTACCATCAGGCAACCAAATAGCAATAAGGTGTGTTCTTTTGTCGATTTGGTGACCGATGTTATTGTTGATGAAACAAGTGCTACAAGCAATGTTGGTGATATGTTGGAGGCTGTTTTGCTCAACTTTGATGATGACGAGATGGATGGTTTCATGGAATGTTTGAACTCTTTACAAGGAATGGGGTCGTACAACTATGCACCTTGAAAATTGTCCTTGGGTCTTGAAAATAGGACTCCTCCTCCTACAAAACCTTCTATTGAAGATCCACCTATCTTGGAGTTGAAGCTAATTCCTCCACATCTTCGGTATGAATTGCTTAGCCCTTGTTCTATTTTTCCGGTTATTCTTTCCTCTTGTTTGACTAACATGCAGGTAGATTCCACATTGGCGGTGCTACAAAAGAGGAAGAAGGCTATTAGGTGGACCTTGACGGATATTCGGGGTATAATCCCCGCATTGTACATGCATAAGATCAAGTTGGAGGATGGCGCAAAACTATCTATTGAACATCAAAGAAGACTCAATGAGGCTATGCAAGAAGTTTTTAAGAAGGAGATTATCAAGTGGTTGGATGCCGGGGTTGTCTACCCCATCTCCGATAGTTCATAGACTTCTCTGATTTAATGTGTCCCAAAGAAGGGGGCCATGACGATGGTCACCAATGACAAGAATGAGTTTATTCCTACAAGAAGGTGACAGGTAGGAGGGTATGTATGGATTATCACAAGTTCAACAAAGTCACAAGAAAGGATCACTTTCCACTTCCTTTCTTAGATCAAATGCTTGATATATTGGACGGTCATGCTTTGTATTATTTTCTTGATAGGTACTCGGGCCAACCAAAATTCTCATTGCTCCGGAAGATGAGGAGAAAACAACCTTTACATGTCCCTATGGTACTTTTTCCTTCAAGAGGATATCATTTGGTTTGTTCAATGCACCGACAATTTTTCAAAGGTGTATGATGGCTATTTTCACGGACATGGTGGAGGACTACCTTGAAGTTTTCATAGATGACTTCTCGGTGGTTGTAGATTCTTTTGATGATTGTCTTGCAAATTTGGACAAAATGTTGGCTAGATGTGAAGAAACCAATTTGGTGCTCAATTGGGAGAAATGCCATTTCATGGTCAATGAAGGTATTGTCCTTGGCCATAAAATCTCAAGGAATGGAATTGAAGTTGACAAGTCAAATATTGAGGTGATTTCTAAGCTTTCGCCCCCAACTTCGGTGAAGGGTGTGCGGAGTTTCTTAGGCCATGCGGATTTTTACCGGTGCTTCATCAAAGATTTTTCTAAGGTAGTGAACTTGTTATGCAAGCTTCTTGAGAAGGATGCCAAATTTAATTTCAATGATAATTGCATGAGAGTTTTTGAATTGTTGAAGCTCAAGTTGACAACTAATCCCATCATCACCGCTCCAAATTGGAGTGTGCCTTTTGAACTCATGTGTGATGTAGGTGACGTAGCGGTTAGGGTTGTTTTGGGGCAACGCATCAATAAGATTTTCCATGTGTTCTACTATTCTAGTAAAATCATAAATAGTGCCCAAGTCAACTATACCATTACGGAAAAAGAGTTCCTTGCTATTGTGTTTGCAATTGAGAAGTTTCGCCCGCACTTGATGGGTGCAAAGGTTATTGTTCATACGGCGCTTTATTATCTTATGAGCAAAAAAGACTCCAAAGCTCGGTTGATGAGATGGGTGCTCTTGTTACAAGAATTTGATATTGACATCTAAGATGGAAAAGGTAGTGAAAACTAAGTGGCGGACCACTTGTCTCGTTTGGAGGAGGAGGGGCGGCCGCATGATGGCCTTGAAATCAATGACTATTTCCCCGATGAGCAACTCTTGGCAATTTCAATAAAAGAGGTGCCATGGTTCGCGGACTTAGAAAATTTTCGTGTGTGTGAAATCATTCCGGATGAGTTCTCTTCAAGATAAAGGAAGAAGCTCAAAAGAGATTGTCAAGATTATTATTGGGATGAACCATACCTTTTTCATATTTATACGGATGGGGTAATCAGGAGGTGTGTACCGGAAGAAGAGCAAGGTGATATTCTTAGGGCTTGTCATTCTTCGCCATATGGTGGCCATCATGGTGGAGCGAGAACAACGGCCAAAGTGCTTAGTTGTAGTTTCTATTTGCCTACTCTTTACAAAGATGCTAGTGAGTTAGTAAAATAATGTGATGAACGTCAGCGGGCTGGTGGAATCTCAAAGAAAAATGAAATGCCTCTCACAATCATTTTGGAGATTGATATTTTTTATGTGTGGGGCATTGACTTTATGGGCCCTTTTGCGAATTCTTGTGGAAACACCTACATCTTGATCGCGGTGGATTATGAGTCTAAATGGGTTGAGGCCATCACTTTACCCAACAATGAGGCAAGAAGTGTAGTGGCTTTCTTAAAGAAGAATATTTTCACAAGGTTTGGTACTCCACATGCAATTATAACCAATGAGGCTTACATTTTTGCAACAAGGCTTTTGACACTTTACTTAACAAGTATGGTGTTACTCACAAAGTCACGACTCCCTATCACCTACAAGCTAATGGGCAAGTGGAAGTCTCCAATCGAAAAATAAAGAGTATCTTGTCCAAAATGGTGAATGCTAATCGGACGGATTGGTCCAAGAAGCTTGATGATGCATTACGGGCTTATCGGACGGCTTACAAAACACCTGTCGGAATGTCGTTGTACCGGTTGGTGTTCGAAAAAGCATGTCATCTTCCGGTGGAACTAGAGCACAAGACAATGTAGGCTATAAAGAAGTTGAATCTTGATTGGGATGTAGCCGCTAACTTGAGGGTTGAACATTTGAATAAATTGGATGAGTTACGGTACCATGCTTATGCGAGTTTGTCCTTGTACAAAGAAAAGATGAAATATCTACAAATATATTTGGAACAAAGAGTTCAAGGTAGACGATCTTGTATTGTTGTTCAACTCAAGGTTGAGGATATTTCTCGGGAAGCTAAAATCCAAGTGGAGTGGTCCTTTTGAAATTGTATAAATTCAATTGTATTGTTTTACGGGTAAACAATTATATATATGCACAATGTGGCAAAAATGTATCTGCACCGGATATTTACATCAATTCTATTAATTTATCATGATTAAATAATAAATTAAAGTGAAAATGTATATTAATCACTTATGACTTATACGTTTTTCATAATTATGTTAATAAAGATATGTATTATTGAACCGTATAATACATGAGGCTGATAATTTTTCACCGTAGTGGCACATTGGGGGAGCAACGAAAGAATAGAGGCAACAGGTCGGAAAAAACAACACTCTAGTATGTTATATACAGTTAGGGGTATTAAATGGGCGGGTTGGGCCGATTTGTTTTGCGGGTCAAAATCGGATAAGCCAATAAATGGATGGGTCAATGACCCGCCTAAAAGATATATGGATTAGGATGAGCTAAAATTTGGGTCATAGCTCAACCCGCCCAACTCTTTCTAAAATCTAATTAATATATATTGTTTTCTTATGAATTGTATAAGTACGAAATACAATTGTTTTTCTTTTGTTATGGTCATATATAACATATCAAACAAAAAAAAATTATTTCTAAGATATTTTGGCAAAGTTACTCATGGATTAATTTGGGCTAAAAATCAATCCAACTTTAAATGTGTTGAGAAATGTTGGGTCAAGATGGACTGAGTTCAATAAATGTACGGGTCAATAACCAGCTCAACCTTGGACGGATCGGATAAATCATTTAGGTTTGGGCCAAATTTGATAATCCTATATACAGTATATGTCTATACCATATTTTACTGATCACAAGGTTTTGAAAGAGATTTATAATGTCAATGCTACTAATCTCATAGCCTTAAGTTATAGATTAATTGTTGCTGCTATGGAAAAAGAAATATGCCTGACCCAAGCATTTCCATCTAAAAGTTGGGTTGACTTAATTAGGTAAAATATTAATTGCAAATTGACTCATAAGAAAATTTTCCAAAATATTTTTCTAAGAGTTCTTTTGTTTGATATGTTAGAATTGGTTAGATTTGGACGGATTGAGCAATGATCCGATTTCTAACCCATTTTTACTCAATTTATCTCGACCAATAATCTATTGACCCGCTTATTTTAACCTATCTAAATTCAACCATAACCACACATTTGACGCCCGTAGATGCACAACATATTATAAACAGAGCTCATATACATTGTATAGGAGGAGATTTGCACAAATAGGATCATTTAGTGACACTATTTATGTTTTTCGTTAAGAAATGTTTTAAAAAATAGCTTGCTGTCAAATGTTTAAAGCATGTTGCCATAATTTTAAAGCATAATGCCAGAATTTTAAAGTACGTTGCCAGAAACTTAAAGCACGATTGTCAGAATTTTGAAAGTGTACTGCCAGAATTGAAGCATGCTTCAAAATTCTGGCAGTGAACTTTAAAATTTTGACGTGGGGCTACTTTACCAAAATTTTTCTTAATGGGATCAAATATAAAAGATAATTTTAAAAAAGTGTATACGAAAGTTTCGCTAGTACTATAAGGAGGGGTATTCAAATCGAACCGAAAAACTACACCAAACCGAAAAGTTAAACGATTAATAAACCCCATTTAGGTTTAGTTTGATTTGCTTTGGTATTGAGTAAAAAATTCCGAACTAAACGATATATAAATATATAATTATATATATACTTTTAAGACTTTATATAGTATCTTCTTTAAAAAACAAATGTCAAAACTCTCATGGGATGTAGTAATATTTTATAGAACGATAAAGTGCATCCATTTTTATTTATTTTAGATAATTGGTTGTATCATCACTTTCTTATCAAGTTTTACTGAAATATGGCAATCTCTTTGTTCTTAAATATTCATATGCCAAAATCTATTAAAACTATATCTTTTTCGAATTTAAAAAGATATTTCGATAATTAAAATTAAATAAAACATATCATTATTTAGGTATCATATTGATTTTTATGTTTTATTATTAAATTTGGTTAACCTTGAAAGCGTACATCAATGAAAAATTATTGTTAGACGACTAAGAAAATAACTGTCATGTATTACTAAAAATATTCTCTCATAAGAATATTTTAATATATTATATATTTGTCAGTTTTTTCAATAAACTAAACATATATTCACTTATCAATTTTGGTTAGGAGAAAGAAAGGATAAAATGAACCAAAGTAACTTTCTTGTCATTTGAATTTTCTTCACTTAATTCCTTGACCTTAAAAAAAAAAAAAAAAAAAAAAAAAAAAAAAAAAAAAGAGTGATTAACGATATTATCCTGCAGTGGATACCAATTGAAGTGAAAATTTCAGCCGAGAAAAGACATCACGAAATGATGCTTTTAGTTTGTCAATATCAGTGAGTTCATATGAAACTACATCATAGTTTATACACAAACATATATACTTTTTTATTGAGTTATGGCCGACAAATTAAACTTGGATCAATTATTCTTCATAGTGCTTGTTTTTCTCTTGCTAGCTGATATATACTTGATTTTTAAGCTTTGTGTGATCTGTTCGTGGCAAAATCATATTTGTTGAAGACCAAAACAGTTCACAGGAAAGTTGTCCCCAGATATATCTTATTGGCGCGGACAAAGTTTGCACATTAAAAGTTAACAAGGGAAAAAGCTACATATAAATTAACTGTAGAAATATTTTTATTGGTGTTAGAAACTCAAAACGGATTAATATTACATCATATTAAAAAGGGTTTTGGCTAACTTTATGTTATAAGTTAACCGTATAAAGAAACAAGTATGGAGATGATAGAGAGCAGCTCTCAAGTTACGGTTCATGAAAAGCTAAGAAACAAATCCAACAAAGTGATGGTGAGAAACAGATCAGTTTACTGCCTTCAGTCTTTATCCGTACTTTGGTGCCACACACAAGAATCAAGAGGAAGCTTGTGAGCTCGTAACTATAAATACTAGGACCATATGGATGATGCACAATAAGCTAATAAATTTTTATGTAATTAATTACATGGTACTTAGTTTCGAATGACAGATTATTGGGTATTGCGATATATGGATATCCTTATTGGTGCGAGATATTTTGGAAAAAATCATATAAGTTTGACCTAAAATAGACAATATCACATCATTAACTAGCCAAATATAACAATGTTCTACCTTGTCATATGGATATTCGTACTGGCTCATGCAGTGCTCCACTAATAGAATTAAAGTTTAAAGATTTCAATGAAAAAAACAAACTGTATCATTGGTGCACTTAACAACCTAGCTATAAAATAAGTCAATCTGATCATGTTTGGAAAAGCAAGGGATCGATATGTTCTTCTCAGAGAGGACAGGAAGTACTTGGGTAGGCATTCCTCCATAACAAGAGTATTTAACCAATATTTATATTTATATAGTTTAGTTTTAGGACAGATTCTTATGGTTTATTAATTAAGACAAGAATAAATAATTTCTCTTTGCTTCTAAAACAATAGAGTACTTCAACTACATGTGTTAAGTATAAATAGGGAAGTGGATTAGGATGAATCTGCAGAGGAGTTTGAGTGTCATATATACAAAAAATGGCAGGGAATAATGCCCTTCTTCTACTTATAGCTTTATTAGCTATCTCTAACATTTTCTCTTTTAATGCTGCTCCAATCTCAAGTACATAATCTTGATCACTTCTCTATCTAATTCTTGAAGTGGCTTAAGTTAATCATATCTGATTTTGTTTTTCATTGAACTTCATTCTTCTTGTACTACAGGGAATACACGTCTGTTTTTGCATGAAAATCAAGAACTTCCACCACCTGCATATACTAACCAGGTACTTCTGCTGTTATATATTAAAACAACATACCCAGTGTAATCTCATAAGTGGAGTCTGGCCTGTGAAAGTAGGGTTACTTCATAGATTTCTTGTTTCTGATCTCATTTTCTTCGTTTTGCGGGGATTGTTTTGAACATGATTGAAAGCAGATGATGAAATTGGAAGCTATGGAGGAAGAGTTCATCAATGGAAGGATGGATTTAGAGAGCCATGATTACCCTGGCTCGGGAGCAAATAATCGTCACACACCTAGGCCACCTATTGAGACTTAATATAATTAAGTTATTAAAAGTGTATTTTCTCTAATAGTTTAATTATGCTTTTTAAATAAGATGGTGGTCATGCAGTCTAATATAATGCAGCCTACTCAACATTGTGTCTGTTGTACGATGTTTATAAATCTTAGTCATTATGAAATAAAAGATCTGTGATGAGTTAATGCAATCACATTACTCTCTAAAATACATAGAAGTGATTTCGCGTAATATTCTTATATATATATATATATAAATTTGTGAGTTAAGTAGCAGTGTAATGGTTGCAACTCCACTTTAAACCATTAATTGCAGGGTCTAAATCCCAACCAAAAAAGGCCATTCTATCCTCAAAAACTTAAAAAATATAAGGAAAAAAGGCCATCTTGCACATTTTGATGGTTAAAAAAAAGGCATCTTGCACATTTTGATGTAGTCCCTTTTAAACAATAATCTTGCTAATCTTGAACTTTCTTGAATCCTTTAACATTAATATGTACCTGCAGGTTGATTTAACATACTCTAAATTTCTTTCCAATAACGTAAACCTAAACATAAGACTATTGGGGACCATATGATCTTATCCACACTTTCCCTCTGAAAAAACTGAACTTTAAAATTCAATCATCTCTTTGTCTATCTAACTAAATCTGGTAACTAGAATATCCGATCAAGATTTAGAATACTAATAACTAACATAATATTTCCAATTACTTTTATCATATCTGTATCGTATATTTCTCATGTTGATCAACAATAATTACAGTTAGCGTATTCTGTGAGATATTTAATTCTGCCGGTATATGTTTGCACGGGAGATAATTGTCTTTTCGACATATTTACATTTCTTTTGGGATAGTTTCCCTTACGCTTGCAAATTTAACACTGTTTCTTTACGTGTCACATGAAAGAAATAGTGAAAACTGGAGTTCGTGTCTGTGAGACTGTCACATCTAGGATTTTGTAAGACCAACGAAAATGCATTATTTGATTAAATCAGCTTTTTCTGTTTTCTCCCATAAAAAAGAGAAGAAGAAAAGGAAAAAGACAAGCAGGGACAGAGCACCAAATTTGGTGGAATATTTTTGACATAATTCAAAAAGCATAAAAAAGTAAGACTTATTGTGTAAAACCACCTGAACACTCCACAAATTGAAGATGGAAAGTAACAAAACAGATAATATAAGCATTAAGTGAAGGAAGTGGATCTGAGGTGTCAGCCACTTATAATGCAATTACTAGCTCTGATATATCATCATCATTTTATTCTTCATTTTCGTTTTGTGATTTTGATGGGAAAATTAATACTCCACCTCTTCTTTCCTCATGAAACTTGTCATCATGGCAGTTTTTAAGGATGACCTGTAACTTGACAACTAGTGATAGCAAAATGATTAAAATAAAATACTTATTCACGATATTATTCACTATAAACATAAGTTGAATAATGAGCTTTTTAAAAACGGGTCCAAATATAGATAAGAACTATATTATACATTTAGAAAATAGATGATCAATTGATAACTAATGGGTTAACTTTTACATTTTAAAGCCTTAAATTAGAGATTCCTTAAGTTTGTGAGACTAAGAATTCTCTCAAAAGTAATCATATTCAAGAAGTCATGGATAATATGGATATCCATATTATCCGTCACTTAACCTGTTTTTTATCTGTAATAAATATGGACTGGGTCGGATAATTTGTCTGTTTTTGTATTAATGTTTTCGACCTGACCCACCATTTGCCACCCCTATTAACAACCAATATATTTGTGGGGAAAATGCCAAAATGTCCTACTATGCAAAAAAAATTATTTTTTATAGTGAAAACTGCCCTCTATAGCCCCTCAAAATTTTAATAGCCTGTATTTTTGCACATTGACACAAAATGGCCCTCTAGCCCAAACATATTACATCCAATAGCTCAAAATGTCTATTTTGTGTATTTTTTATATAGTGACAGACTATTTTGTATATTTGTTGTATAGTGACAGTCTATTTTGTATATTGTTTTGTATAGTGACAGTCTATTTAGTATATATTTTGTATAGCAACAGTCAATTTTGTATATATTTTGTATAGTGGCAGTCTATTGTATATAAATTGTATAGTGACAGTCTATTTAGTATATATTTTGTATAGCAACAGTCAATTTTGTATATATTTTGTATAGTGGCAGTCTATTGTATATAAATTGTATAGTGACAGTCTATTTAGTATATATTTTGTATAGCAACAGTCAATTTTGTATATATTTTGTATAGTGGCAGTCTATTGTATATAAATTGTATAGTGACAGTCTATTTAGTATATTTTTGTATGGTGACAACCTATTTTGTATATATTTTATATAGTGACAGTCTATTTAGTATATTTTTTGTATAATGACAGTCTATTTTTGTACATATTTTGTATAGTGACAGTCTATTATATATAAATTATATAGTGACAATCTATTTTGTATAATTTCTGTATAGTGACAGTCTATTTTGTATATTGTTTTGTATAGTGACAGTCTATTTAGTATATTTTTTGTATAATGACAGTCTATTTTTGTACATATTTTGTATAGTGACAGTCTATTATATATAAATTATATAGTGACAATCTATTTTGTATAATTTCTGTATAGTGACAGTCTATTTTGTATATTGTTTTGTATAGTGACAGTCTATTTAGTATATTTTTTGTATAATGACAGTCTATTTTTGTACATATTTTGTATAGTGACAGTCTATTATATATAAATTATATAGTGACAATCTATTTTGTATAATTTCTGTATAGTGACAGTCTATTTTGTATATATATATTTTGTAATATACCAATATTCAAAAGAAATGCTCTCCAGTCTAATACATAATCTAAAATGACTTCTAAATATTAGCCTCATATACAATTTTTTACGAAAAAGTTGGTCCAAAAAAGAGATTGATAAAATATTCTTGTTTGATATGCACGGGTTGCAATAGAGGATATGGAGAGTACTTGATACTCGGGGGCCAAATAGGAGCCAACCCTCTAAAACATATTACAAAGAGGAAATGGTAATGATCAGAAAAGAAGCAATGAGCTTCTATGGAGGTAAAAATCGCTCCCCAAAACTCCTAAATGCTGGTATTTATAGATAGAGCGGGATTTTAAATTCCAAACGATCAAAGAGCCGTTTTAAAATGCAGCAGAGAAATTGATCGTTTGTATAGGCATATCTCTAGAAAAAGATTAGAGAGGGGGCTTCACGTGATCTGCTTCAAAAAATATCAGAATTATTTGGCTTATTGTGTTGACCAAATCTCGTTGCAGACAAAAGAGTAGAAAAAGTCATGGGTTTTGAAGGGAAAATCGAGAGAGACAACAGACTTACTCAAAATAGGAGGGGGCAAGCTTCGGCCACGGTCAAAAGCAAACTTAACTTTAGCATAGAAGAGAAAAGGGTTGATAAGGGGGTGGTAAGAAGAGAAGGAGATTAAAAATCTATTTTTGTCTCTAGGGTGAGATATTGGGGATTGCAGGTTTGGTCTTTGATCATTTGGGCTTGGAATTGGGCTGGTAGCTTGGTCATAATTGATATTAAATGGACTAGCTACTTAATTGGCTAGCCGTTATAATTGATTTTGGGCTATAAAATATATATTACAATTTGTGGCTAGCGGCTGATATTAATTTCTAGCGGAGGGTCATAAATGAAGTTTGCTCTTATTTATACCCTCAGTTATACGCCCACTATTACCCATGACGTTATAAAACTGATGCAAATATACCCCTTCTCCGTTAGGATTCTCTACCATGGCCACACCATGTTCGTGGCCTTGCATTTTGCTGAGATGGACGTTATGTCGCATATTTCCACATCAGCGTCCCAACCAATATTTTATCCTCTCCTTCTTCCACCGCCACCTCTTCCATTACCCAACCACCGCCACCATCACCTTTTTTTGCTTGAATTGATATTTTGTAAGTTGAAGCTCATGAAGAGTTCCCCAGTTATATTAGTTGGATTCGTTTTACTGGCTCTATTTTTCTTCCCTTAAAGTGGGTAAAATTGGATACACAGTTTTGTTTATTTCGTTTTTCGTTTAGATATAATGTGAAATTTTGGTCTTTTTCCACTTTCAGTTTTTTTTCTCGGTTGGATGTATGTTGTGTTTTCATATGATTTGTTCAAACAAATCTAGATGGCTAGTTATCTTTTCCATTTTCTCAATTTTTGTAAAATTTCTTTAAACTCTTCATTTTTAAAGTGAATTAAGAAACTGAAGAGCGTCAATAATCCAACTATAAAACTTTTAACTTTAGGGTGCAGAGATGAGCTTCCTTCCTAGAATTAAAGCTTTAATGGGTTCCTTTGCCTTCCCTCCCTTTCTTAGGAATATACAAGCATATGTGTACTGGAGAATCTTTTTTTTTTCTTTTGTACAATATGCCAGATAACAATATATTATGTGTTCTATTTGCTTAATAGAATTAATTAGTAAACAGCTTCCTTTAATTTTTTTATTTTTTTTTAGTGTAAACGGATGATCTCTTTTGGGAGACTGGGTGAAGGGGAAGGTGTTGGTGGAAGAAGTGGACGGTGATGTGGTGTGCCACATGGTGTCCATATCAGCGAAACGTTATGCCATGTGAGATGGTATAGCCACGGTGGAAGGTCCTAAGGGAGAAGGAGTATTTTTGTGCTAGTTTTATAATATTGGAGGTTAAGAGGGACATTTGTGACCCTAAAAGTTAAAGAGAAATTTCAATCACAATAGTCAACTTTTTGCTTTAGAATTGAAAATGAAACTTATCTATGAAATTATTAATTAATACTAAACCACAAGAATTGTGTTACAGTAAACATCAATCTACTATTCAGCTCAAAAATTAGCCTATTTATGTAGCCATTTTTTTTTTTTACCTATTTCATCACATGGATTGTCGAAACTTGCTTCTTAGCCCAACGCGAGAAGAGAATATATCTATTTATCTCTCCTAACTTCAATTTCAAACTCTTACTTTCCGATTTAACTTGAATTAATCCCTTAACATGCAAGAAGTTCGATAGAAAGTTAGTTTCCACCCGTTTTCATTGTCCCAAACCAGAGTCAGGACAAATTTAAACGAATGTCTTGCCTTAGAAATGTCTATAGGGTAAAATTGATTTATATTAAATGATCGAATGATTGCATGACACGTGGAATCGGAGGCAGACGGAAGATGAATCGAGTGAAAACCAAGACAGAGGACAACAATTTTGGTTGGTATCGGATAGATCCCGAAGGGAATGCAGACAACGGAAGCGAACGAATGTTTGTCACCAGATGACATTTAATAAAGAATATTCCTCAATATTAAATAAGCAGCCATTACAAAGAATTTTGGCATTCATGACCTACCTTTAAATATTCATCAATAACCCCCATTATTGTCATTTAAGAGGGACTTGATCCTAGGAACTTGTTTCCTAGGTATAGCTATAAATAGGGGCTTCAACAACCATTAAAAGGACACGAAATCCGTGATAAAACTTATGTCATACTTTATTCTCAAGAAAGTAATACAACTTTGCTTTCTGCCTGATATTGCTTTTATTGCGGTTCTCAGAAGCATTGCCCCTGGAGCCAGATTTGCTACTTCCTTTAATTTTAACGCTAAATCTTATTTTCAATCTAATTTGTTTATAACTGTGGGTCTAATCGGTTCGCTTGTATATAAACCACGTAAAAAATTCAACTATTCCATTTTACGGGTAAACAGTTTAGCGTCCACCATGGGGTTTAAACAGCTACGTAATTGAGTTTATCCTCTCATCTATCACTAACTTGTTTGATTCTTTGTTTCCTAGCAAAAAAAAAATGGCAGCTAACGATGTCAACATCGCGCACAACATTGAGGAACACAAAAATCTGCATTAACATGAGGATTCAATTAGCGACACCCGTAACAAGGGGGACGTAGCAACTCGGGTCCATGGCGGACAATATCCCCGACATATGAGGGAAACGACTCCCGATGACGCTGAGGACGAGCAAGTTGCGAAAACAATAAGGATCTTGAGAGAGCAACAAAAAACCATCATGGGCCATCTTTCAAGGTAGGACCAGGTTATGACGGAACTGAAGCAGACATTATCAGGCGCTTCCAACAACGCAAACGGAAGAGACCCAGCTTCTCCCGGTATTCCTGCAAATCAAGCGGCTCAAAAAGTTGATAATAACACCCTGAGGGGTGAGGTGGGCTTCGACGGAGCCGGGGAGACTGGTAACGAATCCGGTAACGACAATAGCAATGATCCCTTCAAAATCGACTCATGAGATTCATGAGAGAAATGAAAAAGCGGAAGGATCAGAATGCGAAAGAGTTACATACTCGAATGGACCAAATTTTGGGTGCACCACTAGTGTTGAAGGGCCCGGACTCGAAGAAGTACACCCAATTGCCTTTTAAATCGAGCGCAACGCCAGAATTGACTTTAAAACGGTTTAAAATACTGGACAAACCGAAGTATGATGGGAATTCTGACTCTTAAGAGCACATCACAACTTATACAACGGTAGTGAAAGGAAATGACTTGGCCCAACATGAGATTGAGTCAATTCTACTGAAGAAATTCAAAGAAACCCTCACGAAAGGGGCCTTGATATTGTATTCGCTTTTACACGAACATTCAATTGATTATTTTGAAATGCTCATAGATTCTTTCATCGAGGCCCATACTGGGGCCAGGAAGGTCCAGGCCTGAAAGGCGGACATATTCAGAATTTTGTAATGAGAGTCTGAATTGCTGCGTGAGTTCGTGATCAGGTTCCAAAAAGAAAGGATGGTGTTACCGACCGTGCCAGATGAATGGACAACTGAGGCATTCACTAAGGGTTTGAATCCAAGGAGCTCCGACTCCTCCCAAAAGTTAAAAGAAAACATGCTCGAGTTCCAAGAAACCACATGGACGTACGTCCATAACCATTATGAATCAAAGATAAGGATAGAAGATGATCAGCTCAGTTTCCTGACATCAACCAAGGGTCGGGACCGAGACAAGTACAGGTATAAATTTAAAGATGATTTTGAGGTAGACCGGCGATCTGCTAAGGGCCGATTCTTACCGTACGAGAGAGCCGAAGAACACGACATCAAAGGGTTCTGATCCGCGGATAAGTTCGCCCCTGATAGAAGAACTGACCGCCACCGAAACAACAGGTCATTTTAGGATAAAGAGGTATTGGGTTCCCGGGTTCCACTTATCCCAGGCTATCGGAATATAATTTCAACGTTAGCGTCATGGAGTTGGTATCAGCCATGAGGAATATAAAATAGGCACGATTCGCGAAGCTGATTAGATCTGATCCCAGCCAAAGGGATCTTAACTTGTGGTGCGAATATTATGGGACTCATGGCCACCAAATTGGGTACTGCCAACATCTGCGTGAGGAAGTGGAAACACTGTTGAAGAACTGCCATTTTAGGAAGTTCTTGAGTGACAGGGCCAAGAATAATTACTGCCGCAGCCAAGACAATGCAGAACCCTCAAACATAGGGGAAGACCCTCCTCGACTAACTATCAACATGATTTTCGGAGGGAATGAGATTAACAGTATAACTTTCTCAATATCCAAAAAGATGAAGGTATCAGTGACTCACAACAAAAGACTCCGAGAAGTCGTCGAAGATGACATGATCACCTTCACGAAAGAAGATGCCGATGGACTTCTCCTGCCACACAATGATGCCCTGGTAATTTCTCTTAACATTCTAGATTTCAAGATTAAACGTGTTTTGGTTGACCCGGGAATTTCAGCCAACATCATTCAATGGAGAGTGCTAGAAAAGGCCAAATTAACCGAAAGCATTATGTCGGCGATAAAGCTCCTCGCTAGGCTCAATCTGGCAAGTGTGACAACCCGAGGGGAGATCTTGCTGCCCATGAACGCCGAAGGGGTCATGTAAACCACTTTGTTTGAAGTGGTAGATGGTGACATGGGCTACAACATAATCCTCGGTAGACCATGATTGCATATGATGAAGGTCGTGCCATCAACTTATCCCCAACTGCTAAAATTCTCGACCCAAGAGGGAATCAAGCAAATAAGAGGAGATCAACCGACAACAAGAGAAATGAATGCAATATCAATTTTCAGCAGTAAGGGTAAGGAATCCAACAGATAGCAATTACAGGAATCGATGCCTACTATCGAGCCGAGCGAAAATAATAAAGACGAGGGGTCATCGGAATCCTACCAGGTACCGAGATACTTTCAGGTACCGGAAGAGACAAATGCAACCAAGTCCACGGCGGAAGAGCTCGAACAAGTAGCTTTGTTCAAGGAATTTCTGGATAGAAAATTTCACTTGGGAACTGGACTCAATCCCGAACTCAGGTCAGGGTTTATTGATTTCCTTAAAATTAACGTTGATTGTTTTGCATGGTCGTAGTAGGATATGACAAGTATCTCCCTATAAGTGGTCGTACATAAGCTAAGCCTGGACCCAATCATCCCTCCGGTGAGGCAAAAGAAATGCCTAATAGCCGAGGTCAGAAATAAGTTTGTTAAAGAAGAGGTAACTCGATTACTTGACATCGATTCAATCCGGGAGGTAAAGTATCCCGACTAGCTAGCTAACGTAGTTGTAGTTCCAAAAAAGAATAACAAATTTCTAATGTGCATAGATTATAAAGGCTTGAATAAGGCGTGCTCGAAAGACTCGTTCCCACTGCCAAACATTGATCAAATGATTGATGCAATGGCTAGACACGAGTTGATGACTTTTCTCGATGCTTATTTCGGGTACAATCAAATTAAGATGAACCCGGAGGATCAGGAAAAGACTTCGTTCATAACGAAATTTATCACATATTATTACAATGTGATGCCCTTCGGGCTTAAAAATGCCGGAGTCACTTATCAGAGGCTCATGAACAAATGTTCAAGAAACAAATAGGTAAAATAATAAAAGTCTACATAGATAACATGTTGGCCAAGTCTTTGAACGTAGGTGACCATTTAAAACAAATCCAGAAGACCTTCGATATCCTGAGGAAGCATAACATGAAACTCAACCCCAATGAATGCGCATTCGAGGTTAGCGCTGGTAAGTTCTTGGGTTTCTTGGTTTCATAAATAGGAATTGAGGTAAATCACGAAATGATCAAAGCCATTGAGGACATCGTTGACCAGCTGACAAGGGTGAAAGAAGTCCAAAGGCTTACCGGGAGATTGGCTTCTCTAAGCAAGTTCATTTTTTGATCTTCGGAAAAACGTCATAGCTTTTTCTCACTTCTAAAGAAGAAGAACAATGTGGAATAGACTCCAGAATGCCAACATGCCTTAAAAGACCTGAAACGTTATCTATCAAGCCCTCCGCTACTATCAAAACTGGGGAAAGGCGAATAGTTACCGATATACTTAGTGGTCTCAGAGACAATGGTAAGTGTCGTACTAGTCTGAGATGACGAAGGTACGCAATCTCCTATCTATTATATTAGCAAAATATTGTCAGGAGAAAAAACTCGTTATCTACACCTCGAAAAACTGGCTTTAGCTCTCGTAGTCGCCTTTTGAAAGCTTAGGCCTTATTTCCAGTGTCACCCGATAGCCGTTGTGACAACCTTTCCCCTACGAAATGTCCTTCACAAACCTGAGTTATCGGGTCGATTGGACAAATGGGCAATCGAAATTAGTGAATTTGATATTGAATACAAACCTAGGACTGTGATCAAATCACAAGATTTGGCCGACTTTGTGGCCAATTTCAGTCTCGGGTTATTGCCTTTGGTCGCAAAAGAAGCGGTGATGGTGTCGTAAACGACATAAGGAGTTTGGACCTTGTTAATAGACAGAGCTTCCAATGCGAAAGGGTCCAGTCTCGGGGTGGTCCTAATCACGCCTTCGGGGGAGGCCCTAAGGCAGGCAATAGAAACTGTTCCATTGACTAACAATGAAGCCGAGTATGAGGCTTTGATTGCAGGACTTGAGCTAGTTCGGGGACTTGGCTCCTAGGTCATCAAAATCAAATATCATTCCCAACTAGTTATAAACCACGTATATGAAATTTTTGACATAAAGGAGGAGCGCATACAACATTACGTGATTAAAGTTCAAACTATGTTTCCACGATTCATGAAATAGTCGATCTTACACATCCCAAGGGAAAGTGTAGAAGCAGATGCAATGGCAAATTTAGGGTCATCCACGAAGATAGATGGATCGGACTCCGGTACTATCATTCAACTTATGCATTCGGTGCTGGATGTGGACGGCTATTGTTAAGTAAACACAACCAACTTAGTCTGGGACTGGAGAAATGAGTTTATCGATTACCTTCAGCATGGCAAACTTCTCGAAGACCCGTAGGCATCCCGGGCATTGCAAACCAAAGCGGCTCACTACAGCCTCTTGGGTGGACAATTATATAGAAGATCATTCTAGGGCATGTTGGCTTGATGTCTTGGAGCCTCAGAGGCAGACTACGTAATGAGAGAAGTACATGAAGGAATTTGTGGGAACCACTCCGGCACAGATTCGTTAGTGCTAAAACTGGTTAGGGAGGGATAATACTGGCCCCGGATGGAACAAGATGCAAAGGCATTCATTCAGAAATACGACAAGTGTCAGCGCCACGCATAGTTGGTGACCCAACCGACGGAACTCCTACATTCTGTATTATTCCCGTGGCTATTTATGAAATGGGGGATGGATATAGTTGGGTCGCTACCATCGGGTCCTGAAAAGGTAAGATTTGTTTTTAACTTTTACTGATTACTTCACTAAATGGGTTGAATCAGGTCCTTACCAAAAGATCGGTGAGCGCGAAGTAGTCAACTTCCTTTGAGAAAACATAATTTGCCAGTTCGGAATACTAAAAGATATTACCTGTGATAACGGGCCACAGTTCATAGGCTCCAAAGTCACAAAATTTCTTGAAGACTTGAAGATCAAGAGGTTTACATCTTCACCATACCATCCAAGCGCTAATGGGCAGGCGGAATCAACCAATAAGATGATTATCCAAAACCTCAAAAAGAGGTTAGAAGCAGCCAGAGGCAAGTATCCCGAAGAATTATCGGCGTGCTATGGGCGTACCGGACGACGCAAAATCAAGCACAGGAGAGACACCTTTCTCTTTCATATACAGTGCAGAAGCTCTGATCCCTGTGGAAGTAGGAAAACCGACCTTATGGTACATCCGAATGGACAAAGAAGCAAATAATGAGGCATTGCTGGTCAAGCTGGAATTGCTTGATGAGCGTAGGGATTTGGCACACATAAGAATGGTGGCTCAGAAGCAGAGGATGGAGAGGTACAATAACCGAAGGGCCAATCTCCGCTACTTTAAAGTAGGAAACTTGGTTTTAAGGAAATTAACTTAGAACACTCGAGAAATCAACGCCGAGAAGCTGGGTCCAACATGAGAAGGCCCCTACCGAGTTTCAGCTATCACCGGCAAAGGTTCATATGAGCTAGAGAATCAAGATGAAGTCAAATTACCTAGCAACTAGAACTCGACTCACTTCAAGAGGTACTACTGCTAATAGATCTTGCCTACATTGAAAGTATGTGATGCACTCTTTTTTCCTTCGACCAGTTTTTGTCCCAATAGGATTTTTCTGGCAAGGATTTTAACGAAGCAGCAACGAAAAGCACACTATAAAGGAAACATCATCAGTAGAGTTAAGACCTTTAAAAGACAAGGCATTGAAACAACAAACCACTACGGGATGGTTAAATAGCCTTTGGCTGGATGGCAAATTCCTACTAGAAAGTAAAATTTTCCATCAGACCAAAGGCTATTCAACCGTTCACATGTGTTTTTCCTCAAAGGAGCAAGACTTTTAGTATTTAAATTCGCATACTTCGTATTCGAACACTGGAGGAAATAGTATGAGAATACGACAACATAATTGCCACGAAAACTGGGACTACGAGACCCCAGAATAACAATGTCTCATCGGGACCGGGGACTGCACAGCTAGTCCCCTAGAAACAAGTTGTACAAGTTAGCCAAATGTATTGGCAATTTCTTTTCTTTTTTTAGCAAATGAATGCTTATGTACTTTGAAGATAGAAGGAATAAAATGAAGTACTTTTATTTTTATCTTGTTTCTTGTCCAAACGATGAATTGATTTTATCATTTGAAAGTTAACTGAAAATTTTAAATGCTAGTGCCGGAATGAACAGGAGACGCCCTCTTCAATGGCCCTTTATTATGAGACCCTCATAGTAAAGGGTTGGATCCGGAAGAATTTATGCCCGGACCCAAAAGCTATCGAGAGAAAACATACCTGAACCCTTACTTAATTCGACGCAAAAAGAATGAACATTGCGCAATACTCAAACAAAAGGTCCTTTTTATTTATAAAACATGCCAAGCGGCATAAGTACAAAGATACAAAAGGAAAACAACAAAAGAAAAGAAACCGAAAAGGCTAAACTTCATCGGCACCGGAATTTGGAGGAAGAGAGGTATCTACGCCCCCGGAAGAAGTAGGCGGATCTGACGCCGGCACAAGATCTTGACCTTCATTATCATTCTCTTCAAGTTCTTCCTCGATTCCCGAAAACTCAGAACCGGCACTAGAAGGTTCAATCTTGCCCTGTCAACTTCGGCCAAAAGGCCATCCCGCTCGAATCTTGTGGCACCGAGGCTAAGATCGAGATCATAGAGCGTAGAAATATGGACCCAAAGTAAAAGTTGTAGTCCTTGATGTCTAGTTTTCAGAAAGTCAAACCATTTATCATTTAGAGTTTTGTACAAAACGTTATGACCATT
Organism: Nicotiana otophora; assembly: GCA_000715115.1. Taxonomy (NCBI): domain Eukaryota; kingdom Viridiplantae; phylum Streptophyta; class Magnoliopsida; order Solanales; family Solanaceae; genus Nicotiana; species Nicotiana otophora. The sequence goes on from AWOL01S0001666.1 coordinate 59,777, forward strand.
ATACTAGAGGTTGTCTGGAAGAGTTGGGGAGTTTGTTCTTCGCGATCGCGGTTGGTTTTACGCGATCGCGAAGGGCAATTTTGGGCTGAAACATTTTGTGCTTCGCGATCGCGAAGAGTAAATGCCTGGACAGAAGCTATATATCGAGGTTTCGGCCATTTTAACATATTTGGAGCTATGGAGCTCGGATTGAAGCGATAGTTTATGCGATTTTCACCATATGGATTGGGGTAAGTGATTCTAACTCATTTTGGGTTAAATTACATGAATATAATGTTGTTTTCATCATTAAATTAGTATTTTGAATTGAAAATGGTAGAAAATTTTATGGACTTTTATTGCGGATTTGAAGGCCGAGTTGGGGTCAACTTTAAGTAATTTTGGTATGGTTGGACTCGTGGTTGAATGGGGGTTCAGATTTTGTAATTTTTGTCAAATTCCGAGACATGGGCCCCACCGTTGACTTTTGGTTGAATTTTCGAGAGGAGCTGGGAATTTTTATATATTGTTAAATTGCAAGAATTGGAGTATATTTTAATTAATTTGCACGTTGTTTGGCTAGTTTCGAATCGTTTGGCTTAGAATTGAGGAGATAGGAAGGCGTTCGGAGTTTTCCTCCATGATATTCTTATACCTCTCCTCTATCTGGGCCCATTTTTCCTCGACAGCAGCAGCCTCTTCAGCTTTGGTGTACAAAGCTTCCTCCAAATTATTTGCTCTTTCAATGGAGGCAGACTCGCGCTCGGTTGCAGCAAGAACAACATCTTGAGACTCAGCCCACTTAGCCTTTGCATCTTGAAGTTGTGCATATAGCTGAGTGACTTCTTGATTGTGAGCCATCACCTCCTTCTCACTTTATTGCAACTTGGCCTCAAGCTCGGCCGCTTCAGCAGCCCTCGTCTCTAGAACCAGGAGGCGCACAACGAGTTCATTCCTCTTGGCCAATAGTTGATCTCGCTCGGACATAAGTCCCTATTTGTAAAGGATCAACCTCTGAAGGCCCTCCGAAGCAAGGAAGTTGGCCTACTAAATGAATATCAAAGTTAGAAACATGTTGTAACAAATTAATAGAAACAAGCAGTAAGAGAACAAATACGATACTGTTGCAGCGTTGTGCAGGGCATTATTCAACATATACTCTCCTGAAAGAGAGTGTATTTTATTATTATATTTTTTTGAAGCCAGCGGCTTTAGATAGTTGGCGAGCTCAACTGGCCTAGACAATATGTGCCACTCCTTTGAAACCGAGAGATAGACATTCCTCCTCCCTCGGGGATATGTAGAAGGGGGTGAATAGTTGTGCCCTAAATTCCCAAGGGGGTTAATTATTGGTTGCTCATCAACCAAAGGCAGAGAAGGCCTGGTCTCCGACCTCATATGACCGGGAGCAGCAACTAGGGCCGAAAAGGGAGAGTCGGTATTCTTTACTAAATCCATCTCTCCCCAGAGCGCTCGGACCTCGCCCTCGGTTGGGGTTCTAAGATCTCCAGATTGAGCATTTTATTGAGCTGATGAAAATTGTTGTCTCATTTGTAGAGAAGCTTCTCAATCACTAGCTTCTCGTCATCGTCAATAACCATAGTGGCTACGGCTGGCTCAGGCATGGCCTTCTTTATTTTCTTATTTTTATCCCCAGCCAAGGAAAAACACTGCCTTTTTGGTTGATTGTTCTATAGCCAGGGACTCCGAGAGGAAGCACTTGCACCGAAAGCAAACCCAAGGGCACCGCTCCGAGTGAGAGCTTCCTGCAACAACCTCGCAACCTCTGTGGGATCGGCCAAAACCTCCTTTTCAGGACAGGAAATAGAACCTTGCGTGTCACGACCTAAAATCTAACCATGATGGTGATGTCTCCTATCGTGTTACAAGGCAAGCCTACTTCCCAAAATATTAAAACTAAATCGATTATAAGAATTTAATAAAACATTTCAACATTAAAATTTTTCATAAACTAAATCAACTCTAAATATAATATAGAAAAATATGGAAACGAGCCCCAAACATCGGGGTGTCACTAAGCCATGAGCATCTAAAACTATGAACTAAGATATATAAACTGTCTAACTGTCCAAAAGAAGAAATGACAAGAGGGGTAACAAGGTCTTGCAGACGCTAACAGCTACTTTGCAGTCTCCAAAGATAGCCGGCCTGAACTCAGCGATCGCCGCCTTCTAACTCAGCTCGATCTGCACATAAAATGCAGGGTGTAGTATGAGTACAACCGACTCAGTAGTAACAGAAATAACTAAGGAACTGAGCAATAGTGACGAGCTAAGCAGAATAATCCAATTATTATTTCCACAATTAAGTACAAAGAGGAGTAGACAGGTAATTTCATAAATCAGTAAGACTACAAGGAAAATTAACAAGTAAATGCAGCAACAGCAAAAGTAAATGCAACCTCACAGCAATGTCACTTCATCACTCAGCACTCGTACTCAGCACTCAACGTTCAATACTTTGCGCTCAGTGGGGGTGTGTACAGTCTCCGGAGGGGCTCCCAAAGCCCAAGCGCTAAGCACGAACAACTCACGTGACATCATATCAATACCTGGATCCACACAGTCAACTCACGCACTATGCGGATAATTCATGCGCTATGGTATCAATAACTAGACTCGCACAGTCAACTCACCTACTACCCAGACAACTCACGCGCTATGGTATTAATATCCTCACAACCAGGCCCTCGACCTCACTCAATCATGTACCTCACTAGCCTCACCATCATCAACAAATAAGGGAACACAACCAACATCAAGTATCACAGCATATTAGCAAATAATAGAGACTGAGGTAAACATGTACAATAATTTCTATGACTGAGTTCAAATAATGTGAGCATGAATAAATCCTAAGCATGATCTCTAACATGAAGGCAGACAAGTTCAACAAAAGGTAACTAGGTAAACACAGATGATAGCCATGAGGCCTCATGGGACGGACCAAGTCTCAATCCCTCGAGGTATACACCCACACGCCCATCACCTAGCGTGGGTATCACCTCCAAACAGTCACACGATATCAAATTCTCCGTGTTTATACCCTCAAAGCCAGAGTTAAAACTGTTACTTACCTTAACAGCGTAAAATCCTACTCCGGGATGCCCTCGCCTCTGGACTCGGTCTCCAAAAGTTCCAAATCTAACCATAATCATATTAATACCATCAACATAGGCCAACGAATCGAATTCCACAATAAAAACTACAAAATATGCCAAAAATCTGAAGTCGTCCAAAACCCGGCACCCGGGCCCACGTATCGACATCAGTCAAAAATGGCAGAATAATAAACCTCGTCATCTCTCGAGTCCAACCATATAAAATTTATCAAAATCGGACTCCGTTTGGTCCCTCAAATCCCTACCTAAATCTCTTCAAAACTCAAGCCCTAACTCCTTCAATTTTACTTTGAAATCATCAATCAAATCCCAAAAACGACGATGGATTCATGAAATATAATCAAAACCGAGTAGAGAACACTTACCCCAATCCTTATGGTGAAACTTACCCCCAAAATCGTCCAAATCCGAGCTCCCCAACTCAAAATATGACCGAATGAACAAACTCTTATTTTATATATTTTTCTGTCAGGTATTCTGTCTCGTTTCTCATGACAAACGATCCCAAAACTCGCTTTTTATGCCTCCAATGGATTTCTTGTAAATTTCTAGTCAAGTTAGGCTTTTGAATCACTCAATTTGACCTTATAATGAAGGAGATATGTTGGTTTCAATATTTGTAAATAGTGCAGATTTTTAAATACACCGTCAATGGCAATTTCGTAATTAATCTGAAAAATCTGGCAACCTAATTTTTAGTAAAATGACCATAAAATCCTCATACGATGTCCATATTTGATGATTCTCTTTGCTACAGGTCCATAATTACGATACGGATCTAATGCTTCAATCAAAACGGAAATCGGAGCTTATTTGTTTTCAATATGATACCATTTATGCTTGAAGAAACGACGTCGAAACATAAGAAAAACGAGCGCAACACAACCCAAACCTATCTGAAACTCACCCGAGGCCCTCGGGACCTCAACCAATGATTTCAACAAGTCATATATCACTACCTGAACTTAGTCGAACCTCCGGAACACCCAAAACAACACCAAAACACCAAAACAACCTCGAATTCAAGCCTAAGAACTTCTTTACTTCCAACTTTTGCCAATTCAAGTCTAATTCTATCACGGACCTCCAAATTACATTCTGGACACACTCCTAAGTATAAAATCACCCAACGAAGCTAATCGAATCATAAAAATCCAAATTCGAATTCGTTTACTCATAGGTCAACTTCCGGTTGACTTTTTCTAACTTAGCTTTCTAACTAAGAGTCTAAGTACCTCATTTCACTCCAAAACTACTCCGAACCCAAACTACCAATTCAAAACAACTCAACACAGATGAACAACACACAAATAAGCAGAAATGGGAGAAATGGGGCTATAACTCTCGAAACGACTGGCCGGGTCGTTACATCCTCCCCCTCTTAAACAAACTTCCGTCCTCGAACGTGCCAAGAGTTGTTCTCAAAACCATCAAGAACTCTCTCTGAACCCCAATGGCACAAAACCAATCCGTCGGGACTGAATCCTTCTAACTCAACCAAGCTACGTAGACCACCAAAAACCCAAGGACATTGCCACAAAACACCTGTAGAACTCATTACCTCATACACACCTAAAGAACTAATCATACCCATTACCATGTCGATCCAACCTACTACCAAGATGTCCTATCTATCCGAGTTCCTTCTGAATTACCTTAAAATTGATACTTTGTCTCGTCATAACACCACAATCCTCAGCCCAGACTCACCACACGAGACCTAAGCATAAAACCACACCGCCCTAAGGCTCATAAACCGCCGAATACTCTCTTAAATATCCTCAAAAGTACCACGAGCATGTGCTCACACAATCAACACCTCAGTGCTCAAGCTACATTCAAAACCTGGCCTCATGTCCTCTAGACTGACCGGACATCAACACATAGAAATCACATCTCGCACCTCATCCAGAGAATCACAAGCCGTCAATGCACAACTGATACCGAGCGCCCATGTGCGGATACAAATACGTGGAAGGAATTCAAAGAGTTACACTTCAAGCTGAATCAATACCGCACGAAAAGAATTCAAGAATGTGAAGTTTTCCTAAAGGTTTTGCAGCCTCTCAAAGATAAGTACAGACGTCACTGTACCGATCCGCAAGACTCTACTAAACCCGCTCATGACTCGTGAGACCTATATAATCTATGCTCTGATACCAACTTATCACGACCCAAAATCTAACTACGGTCGTGATGGCGCCCATCGTGTTAGAAGACAAGCCTACTTCCCAAAATATTACTACTAAACCGATTATAAAAATTTAATAAAATATTTCAACAATTAAATTTTCATAAACTAAATCAACTCTAAATATAATATAGAAAAATACGGAAACGAGCCCCAAACATCAGGGTGTCACTAAGTCATGAGCATCTAAAACTATGAACTAAGATATATATATTGTGTAACTGTCCAAAAGAAGAAATGACAAGAGGAGTAACAAGGTTCTGCGGACGTTAACAGCTACCTTGCAGTCTCCAAAGATAGCCGGCCTACACTCAGCGATCGCCGCCTTCTAACTCACCTAGATCTGCACATAAAGTGCAGGATGTAGTATGAGTACAACCGACTCAGTAGTAACAAAAATAACTAAGGAACTGAGCAGTAGCGACGAGCTAAGCAGAATAATCAAATTATTATTTCCACAATTAAGTACAAACAGGAGTAGACAGGTAATTTCATAAATCAGTAAGACTAGAAGAAAAATTAATAGGTAAATGAAGCAACAGCAAAAGTAAATGCAACCTCACAGCAATGTCACTCCATCACTCAGCACTCGCACTCAGCACTCAGCACTCAACGCTCAACACTCTGCGCTCACTGGGGGTGTGTACAGACTCCGAAGGGACTCCCAAAGCCCAAGCGCTAAGTACGGACAACTCACGTGCCATCATATCAATACCTGGATTCGCACGGTCAACTCACGTGCTACGCGGACAACTCACGCACTATGGTATCAATAACTGGACTCGCACGGTCAACTCACGTGCTACGCGGACAACTCATGCGCTATGGAATTAATATCCTCACAACCAGGCCCTCGGTCTCACTCAATCATGTACCCCACTAGCCTCACCATCATCAACAAATAAGGGAACACAGCCCACATCAAGTATCATAGCATATTAGCAAATAATAGAGACTGAGGTAAATATGTACAATAATTTCTATGACTGAGTACAAATAATGTGAGCATGAATAAATCCTAAGCATGATCTCTAACATGAAGGCAGACAAGTTCAACAAAAGGTAACTAGGTAAACACAGATGATGGCCATGAGGCCTCACGGGACGGACCAAGTCTAAATCCCTCGAGGTATACACCCACACGCCCATCACCTAGCGTGGGTATCACCTCCAAACAGTCACACGATATCAAATTATCGGGGTTTATACCCTCAAAGCCAGAGTTAAAACTGTTACTTATCTTAACAGCGTAAAATCCTACTCCGGGATGCCCTCGTCTCTGGACTCGGTCTCCAAAAGCTCCAAATCTAACCATAATAATATTAATACCATCAACATAGGCTAACGAATCAAATTCCAAAATAAAAACTACAAAATATGCCAAAAATCCGAAATCGGCCAAACCCCGGCTCTCGGGCCCACGTATCGAAATCAGTCAAAAATGGCAGAATAGTAAACCTCGTCATCTCCCGAGTCTAACCATATAAAACTCCGTTTGGTCCCTCAAATTCCTACCTAAAACTTACCAAAACTCAAGCCCTAACTCCTTCAATTTCACTTTGCAATCATCAATCAAATCCTAAAAACGAAGATGGATTCATGAAATATAACCAAAATCGAGTAAAGAACACTTACCCCAATCCTTATGGTGAAAATCGCCCCCAAAATCGCCCAAATCCGAGGTCCCTAACTCAAAATATGACCGAATGAACAAACCCTTATTTTATATATTTTTCTGCCAGCTATTCTGCCTTGTTTCTCATGCCAAATGATCCCGAAATTTGCTTTTTATGCCTCCAATAGATTCCTTGTGAAATTCTAGTCAAGTTAGGCTTTTGAATCACTCAATTTGACCTTATAATTAAGGAGATATATTGGTTTCAATATTTGCAAATAGTGCAGATTTTTAAATACGCCGTCAATGACAATTTCGTAATTAATCTGCAAAAATCTGGCAACCTAATTCTTAGTAAAATGGCCATAAAATCCTCATACGATGTCCAAATTTGATAATTCTTTTTGATACAGGTCTGTAATTACGATACAGAGCTAATGCTTCAATCATAAAGGAAATCGGAGCTCATTTAGTTTCAATATGATATCATTTATGCTTGAAGAAACGGCGTCGAAACATAAGAAAAACGAGCGCAACACAACCCAAACATATCCGAAACTCACCCGAGGCCCTCGGGACTTCAACCAATAATTCCAACAAGTCATATATCACTACGTGAACTTAGTCAAACCTCTGGAACACCCAAAACAACACCAAATCAACCTCGAATTCAAGCCTAAAAACTTCTAAACTTCCAACTTTCGCCAATTCAAGCCTAATTCTATCACGGACCTCCAAATTATATTCTGGACACACTCCTAAGTATAAAATCACCCAACGAAGCTAATCGAATCATAAAAATCCAAATCCGAATTCGTTTACTCATAGGTCAACTTCCAGTTGACTTTTTCTAACTTTGCTTTCTAACTAAGAGTCTAAGTACCTCATTTCACTCCAAAACTACTCTGAACCCAAACTACCAATTTAAAATAATTCAACACAGTTGAACAACACACAAATAAGCAGAAATATGGGAAACGGAGCTATAACTCTCGAAACGACTGGCCGAGTCGTTACACTGCGGGAGCCCTCAATCAAACAAAAAGGTACAGTTAGCAAGTTGTCTTATGTACAAAGGCAAAAAATAGAAAGAATCAGTTTATCGTGGTTCTTGGACTTCCACCCGTATTTGGGAGCCAACTCTTTCCACCGACGGGTCTCTGGCGTAGTGATGTCCAGAATCTTCTGAACCTATCGGTCCAGGCCTTCAACCCTTGGTGGTGTCTACCGAGTAGCTGAAATAATGGAAGGAAAAGGATTAGCAATGACATAGAATAGTCTTTTTCGAAGAAAGAGGTAGATTTTAAATTTACGTGAACAATCCATGATTTGGGAAAAGATGGAGTTGTAGCCGGGATGATTTCCATGGTACCAATGATAAAAAACTGCTCCATCTATCTACGGTGATTGTCATCATCCATGCTGGTAAGCAAAGCATGATGGCCACGCTTGCTGAAATTTATCATCCCCCCCCCCCCCCCCCCCCCCCCCTCCCCCCCCCAGGAAGATTTTGGGGGAGTAGAGGTTCATCATATGTGTCAGGGTTAGGGTCTCCCCCGTTTCCAAGAACATCCGATGCAGACTAGCCACCGTTCGCCACACATAAGGGCTTACTTGTGCCAAGCAGACCTGATACCGGTGGCAGAATTCCAAGATCACGGGGTCAAGTCCCCCGCTCAATGAGAATGGGCCCAAAGTGAAGGGGTATGTATAAACATACATAAAACCCTTCTTGGTGAAGGTCACCCACTCTACCAGGTCAGGAGCAATGATATTTAGGTCTTGGCAGTTACAATCTTCCTTCACTGTAGGGATACTGGAAGGGTGAATAGAAGAAGGATATTTCTCAACAGCCCAAGTTTGAGGGTTTGGGTGGGGAGCTTCTCTTGGAAATCGTAGGCGGTGTTTAGATGTTTAGGTATAATGGTGCTAACCGTGGGAGGATCATGATCAACTTTAACTTGTTTACCTTTGCTTCTCTTCGGGCCACCACCGTAAATAAGACCAGAATTCTTGGAAGATTTAGTAGGAGAAGCCATAATGATAAGGAGATGATAGAGTTTTTTTTGAAGAAGATCATAGAGAGATGAAAACAGAAGAAAGTTATGTGCAAAGAGGGTAAGAGAGTTTATGAAGTTGCTAGAAGTGAAAGAAAAAGAATGAGGCATATAAGCAAAGGTATAGACGGCTAAAATCACGGTCATGATTATCTCGAGTACCGGTAAAAATATTGCTGAATCGTGGGGTGACACATGTTCGGGGCATTAAATGCGAGGAGACGTGCGTCTTATCAATCGCCGGAAACTGTTCGGAAGGGTTCAGAAAATATTCTGCCAAGAAAGGAATCTTCACCAACTTCCCGATGATACAAAGATGTGCCATCGAAAAGCAGAAAAACTATCTGTATAGGGTAAAATTGGTTTATATTAAATGATCGGATGATTGCATGACACGTGGAATCGGAGGCAGACAGAAGATGAATCAAGTGAAAACCAAGACCGAGGACAAAAATTTTGGTTGGTATCGGGTATATCCTGAAGGGAACGCAGTCAACGGATGTTTGTCACCAGATGGCATTTAATGAAGAATATTCCTTAGTATCAAATAGGCAGCCGTTGCAGAGAATTTTGGCATTCATGGCCTGCCATTACATATTCATAAATGGCCCCCATTATTGTCATTTAAGAGGGGCTTGATCTTATGATCTTATTTCCTAGGTATAACTATAAATAGGGGTTTCAACAACCATTGTAAGGACACGAAATCTCTAGCAAAACTTATCTTATACTTTATTCTCTAGAAAATAATTTAACTTTGCTTTCTGTCTAATATTGCTCTTACTGCGGTCCTCGGAAGCATTGCTTCCGAAGCCATGCTTGCTATTTTCTTTGATTTTAACGCTAAATCTTATTTTCAATCTAATTTATTTATCACCGTGGACCAAATCAGTTCGCTTGTTTATAAATCATGTAGCAAATTCAACTATACGTTATAACGTAAACAAAATGTTTAAAGAATTCTCTAATGACTTGACTTATCTTCAATTTGGAGTTCCAAATTCCCAGATGATTTTGAGTTTCAGAATCTGATTCGACTGAAATTTCTTTGAACTGGAGTAGCTGAACCTGAGAAGGCCATTGAGCTGGAGTAGCTGCACATTAGAAGGCCAAACCTAATATGGAGGTGTAAAAAGAACATCATGACTGCTAGTAAGGTCATTTTCATTTCGCCCTAAGTCATCATTCCAAAAGTCCAAGTCTAATATCTGTCATTCTTTTAACAGAAACCAAGGAGTTCAGTTAATGTATACTAATTGAAAGAATCCGTTAATTAGCTTAAACCACTAAAGTCATAGTAGAATAAAGGCACTACTCACTCCGTTTCAAATTATCTATCGTGATTTCTAAATATAGTTATCTCAAATTATTTATCATTTTAGAAGTTTAAGACAAATTATATTATTTTTTCTTATATTATCCTTAGTGGTTGTTCTTGAAAACTATAAACACCTTAATTATGGGTAATATTAAAAAATTTTAAATACCAATAAAATTCAAATAAAAGTAAAATAGTCAAAAATACCTCTTAATTATTATTTTCTTAAGGAGCATGTAACTTAAAAATACACCCGATAATTTGAGATGGGAGTAAATAGACAAGGAAAAGAAAACTATTACTCTGCTTTCTTTGTAGTACTCCCTCGAGTCCTTTATATCATCTACAAAGTTTTGGCACAATCATTAATAAAATTATTTAATACGTAGCATTTTTGACTAAATTATCCGGATAAGTAATTACTACGTATATGGCTTCTTGTAATAGTAGGGTGGAATTGGAAAAAATAATTAATGCTTTCTAAACTTTTTCTAAAGCGAAAAATAATTTGAATCCTCTTTTTTGGATAAAGCAACAGATAAAAAGGGTTGAGGGAGTATCATTTATGGGGAGAAATGAATTGATTGAAATTTGGCTACTACATCATCATTTTTCTATTAAATAAAATCTGTTTAGAGATGCCATTCTTTCCAAGAAAAATTGGAGGCATTATTAAACTAAGACAAACTACACATCATAAATTTTGGCTTTGAGAGAAAGATTCTGTCCTGTGTCCTTTATTTCAACCAATTTCATGTTGAATGACATCAAAATTTGTCTATTTTCACCTCAGTCAACTATCTTTAGCAGTTGAACTGTGAAGACAGCTATAAGGCAAAGCAATAGAAAATATTTGGACAGGGACTATAATATCTGATTTTTACAAGGTGATCTACCTTTCTTGGAATGAAAATCACATGAAAAACGATATATAGGAAATAAAAATAATCAGACAAGGGTAAAAAATAGTCCTCTGCTATGGTAAAAGGATCATATATATCATCTGTTATATTTTTGGTCTATTTTTATCCCTTGACGTTATAAAACTGGTGCAAAAATACCCTTTCTTCCGTTAGGACCCTCCAACATAGGCAAAATCATCCCATGTGGCTTGATATCTCGCTGAGCTGGCCACCACATGGCATGCCACCTCAATACCCCAACTATTTTACAATTAACTACCACAAGCTGAATTACTAAATAAGGAGGTGACGGTGGTGGCGATTGAGTGAAGACGGAGATTGTGTGGAAGAAGGTAGGTTGGGATAGTGAAGTGGCAATGCCACGTGGCATCCACCTCAACGAAATGTCAAGCCACGTGAGAAAGTGTTGTCCATGTTGGAGGATCCTAACGGAAGAAGGGTATTTTTACACCAGTTTTATGACGTCTGAGGTAAAAATAGACCAAAAGTATAACAAATGATATATATTACCCTTTTCTCGTAGTAAAAAGATATTTTTTACCCTTGTTCGAAAAATAATTGATGACCAAGAGACTCCCAACTGCCTTTCAAAAGAAAACTAGCAGTCCTCCACTTCAACAATTAAGGCATCAGTTTCCTTTCTTTAAAAAAACTCTGCAAATCCAAATGAATTGTGCCAAAAATACAAGCCAATCTCATATAGACATGCCCTTTGAAAGGTATGTAATGCACATATTTGTGTTTGATCAGTCAAAAGTTCCTATATCAAAAAGACTATAAGAGTATAACTTTTATGTAATGTGAAAAAATATTTAAACAATTAAATTACTTGTCGAGTAATTACAAATAAATCTCTATGATAAGTATTATTGGTATATAACTAACAATGTAAAAAGATCTTTTCACTGTGTATATATACTTTAAATTTAATCCTAGCAAGGAAACAACCTTTGAACATCTCAAAAATTGAATTCCGTTAGAGCTTTGCTTTAGGCTCACTTGAGTTGAGTCCTGTCATTTGAGGGATTTCTGAAACTGTGATATCAGAAACTGGCAATCCTTGGCCAAAATTAAATGAAGGAATATTATTCTCATGATTTTGTTTTGTCTTCATAGCTGAAACTGTGGGGTCTGTACGCATAAATGTGTTAATATTAACAGACAGTACATAAGGAAGTGGGATGTTAATTGGCTTGGTGGAAAAAAATAAAAAAGCAATTATATATCCAACTAATAAATTCCCTGAAATAGTTTCCTATGTTCACATTAACATTTTTTGACATAACAAAAAAGACACTTCCTTTGAATTTCTATGATTCTATCCTTCAAAATTTGATGTAAAAATTATACTCGTATTTTAATAAGTTGTAATGGAAAGAAGTCTTGGAGCAATAGTAAAATTGCTTTTATATGACTTATAGATTATGAGTTCGAGTCGTGAAACCAGTCATTGATACTTTGTATGATCGTAGGATACTTCGTGCACCGGAGTGCCGATTCATTACTTTGGGATTAGTGGTCTCACCAAAGGTCAATTTCACTATGGGAATCAAGGAATCTTAATCATGCTACGTATTGGTTATCATGATTAATGAGGAAAGAAGGAACTTTATCTAAACTTGACGAGTCTGTTCCTATGATTAACACATTTTGCTTGGCCAATAAAGAAACTAAGAGCTAAATTATTCGCTTCATTTCACTTCATTTAGTAACAGCCAATAATGCAAGTGCATTTTACTGTCAATTTATCATCCATTGTTTAAACTTCCAAGCATATGTACATGGTCTAGACAATACCATTCAAGTTAAAGAAAAAAGATTTTTAAAAAGAAGAAAATCTTACTACTATTGATAATAAAGATGATTCATGTTGCTCGAATCCTTCAAAAATAACGGGTATATGTCAGATTCTCCTAAAGTGATACATTTTTGAAGGATGTGATACGAGTGCAATGACTTTTTTTTTTTTTTGTAAGATCTAACCTTAGATTAAGATAGGTAAGAATGACATAATGCTTGTGTCATTTTCAGAAAACATTTGTGTTCCAAAGGGTAAAACAGCTGGGGATAGATATGAATTATTCTTTGTTAGGATAGTGACTAGTTCCTTTCCTTTCACTTTTTTGGATTCCTGAGGCCATATTCTTCTTTCTTTTCCATGCTTTTGTATTTTTTTTTTAATGTTTTTTTTGATAGATCTCCTCTTATGAGGATGGGGTCCTCTAGCACAATAATTATTGATGATCAATTTCAAGAATACTTTAATTTAAGTGACTTTTTGATCTAATGCATCATCCTAGAATCTCCTTTACTGGTAATGGAATATATTAAAGCAAGAAAGTAGCTCCAAGTACAGCAGCTGAATTGAAGAGAAAGAAAAGAAAAAAAGATACTACTTGTATTACTCCCTCCTTTTTCTTGATTTTCACACATTATAGCTGTATAAGATGTTACAAAATTCAATCACTCTTCCAAACTTGAACCACACACAACAGGATGATGATGAAGAACCTGTTACGTTGGCAGAGTCAGGAATTTTAATAAGAAAATTTACAAAACAATAAGCTTGTCTAATATGTGATTCATATACCTGCAATTTGAAGCAATTTTTGAATTCCCTTTGCCGCTATAATAGAAGGTTTCCTTGTGGTAAAAAAAGATTAAATTTTTTATATAAAAAAAAAAATTTACGCAATATGCACAGTATAATTTTTTTGACGAATTCAGATTTGATTGAACCCTATCAAACAAGTAGCTCTGCCCTTTGGAATCAAATTAGTTTCATGCTTAATGAATATACACACTGCTGCAACTTTGGCTAATAATAGTTCTTCCTCTGATAATGTAATCAAATAGGAGAAACATAGGAACTATTACATGTATAATATTAATTCCTGTTCAACTATTACATAGACTTGTAAAGCTAAAAAGCTTAGTAATTACTAGTGTATTATTATATGATAGGTTGGAATCTAATTTTTCAGTCTTTTGAAAAATCTTTAGAAATGGAGGAGACCAAGTGAATGTAGTGCACTGAGAAGGCAAAACTTTGGAAATTCAATCATTGGATTTCGATTCCAATCGATCGAACTCTCTTAAGAGTCTAGACCACATCCCAAGAAATCACAAGATTGATCTGATCTAATTGACTTTTTATGATTTCTTGTTTGCCATTTTGGCCTTCTCTTTTTTCCTTTTTTTCTTCTTTCTTTTGCTTTATGCATAGATAATACTGTGTTACTTATAGATCAATTGGATGTGGTTAAAGCTTTTAAGAAAGCCAATTCTTTTCCTCCTTTTTATCACACTAATCTTCTATTTTCTGTAATATAGTACAAGAATTATGGAACTTTTTAATAATTTCTACATTCGTGTGTTGATTAAAGGGATAAAGAAGAAAAGAGAGGTAATTAAAGAAACCCATCCAATGCTAAGCTGCTGGGGGATGAAGAATGGTGTCAATCATATAAGTACGTAGGCTCAAAGAAGGATTTATTTTAAAATTTGATGGGTTTAATCTTTATACTTTTGTCATTGAATCCAGGGGTGTACATAGGTTGAGTTGGTTTGAATTTTTCAATTATCAAACCAAACCAATGGTGTCGGGTTTTTAAATTTATAAACCAAATCAAACTAACAAAGTCAGGTTTTTCAATCTCGATTTTTCTCGGATTTTTCGATTTTTTTTCCGGTAAAGTCTTCATAGCATAAAATATATAACTTGTGCTCCAAATATTTCTAAAGTCCTAGTAAAATACAACTATATAATGTGTTTTACAAGAAACTAATACAATAATATGAGATAAGTCATAGCATTATACTAAAATATTCAATAACAAAGATAAAATAATAAAATTACATAAAACAAATATTGCTAATTAATAAGCCATAATGAAAATTAACATAATCTAAAAATACTATATAGGTTATGCTAAAATAAGTATAGCTAATAAGTACTAATATTAATTACATAACTAAGCACTAAAGAAAAAGATAAACTAAGTTATGCATTTTCATTATAAATCAATGTAAAACTAAAATAATTATCCAACAATTTCGTCATTCCTAGTATTGAATTGAATTTTTTTTGTTAGCATTAGTATGCGCTCCGTGATTGAATAAAATGAATTGGATTTAGTTGAACCTCGATACAGTAAATAATGCCTATGCGGTTGGATACTTCTTTGCCTTAGCATAACAAAATGTGATCATAAAGGCGTAGAATGATCACAATAAAATATATATCTTTCTTGGCTCTTCAGCTAACAATAGAGTGTAGAATATGTTCTTATTAGTGTAATTGTCCTCATACCAGCCTTATTATATATGCTAGGAAATTTTAACCATTTCATTTCCATAATTTTGTATTCTGTATAATATTGGAGTCGTTCTTTTTTCCTTTATTATTTTTTTTTAATATAATGGTAAATAGATTCCAATGATATAAATGATTCATAAAATTACTGATTCCGACTAGTTGGGGAGTGGCATGTAATTGATGGTGTATAAATGAGTATTCCAAATTATATGCAAGGGAAGGGTCCCATTGAATAATTCTTCCAAGTTTGATGCCATTTCATTATTATCTGTCAAACTATAGCTACTTTTACATTAAAATAATAATAATAGTTTGATTTCATTATTCTCTCTTTTGGGTGGTGATCATATGCATAGTTCATATCAAGCATATACTTGTAGGACATCTGAAAATTCAAAGATTGATCAAGACATAGGAAGTCACTAAGGTTAAGACTTAAGAGTATGGACTATGGCATAATTTGGATAGTAGTGTTATTGAAAGGGCTAGTTTACTACTAAAAAACAAAAAAATTAGTGATGGAAAAAGTATGTAGTTAAAAAGAAAAATTTATCGTTATTCCTATTTAACAACGAATTAGCAAAATACCATCAAGATAGCTATAAGCAATTTTGTAATCTACTAAGTTTGTAGCTAGTTTTAATTTTTTTGTAGTGATTTTGCTTCACTCTTATCTTTTAACTTATAATCAAAGCACTTCTTGATAACATAAATGCGGCAAAGTTTGTTGTAAAAATCTATTACTGGATTCTTTGATTCCTTCATCTCTAAAAAACAACAAAAAGAAGCTGCCAAAAAAAGAAAGAAATACAACAAAAAAAGAATTATTAATGTACAAGAAAGAAGAAAATAATTGTTTTAAAGAATCCTTTTTCAATATCTCCAAAAAAGAAAATACCAATCAAAGCAATCCATATTATCAATTGTTTTTATGTTGTTGCTACCATATCAAAGGCTCCTCTTAAGTTCTTAGCAAAAGTTAGTTCCCATTATATAAAATGGTGGGGCTGCCTATTTTCAGTAGGGGAATCAAAGCAGAAAGAGAGAGAAATATAAGAAGGAAAAACAGGAAGATAAAAACAAATTAAACACTTTTTTCTCCTTTTCTCTCCTTTTGAGACTTAAATTGAAGTGTGTTTTGCTTTCTTTGTTTTTGCTGTATCAAAGATTCTCTCACACCCTTTCAAGTCAAAGAAGAAAGAGAGAAAATAACTTGGAAACAGAAGAAAATAAAATAAAGAAAAAGTTTGATATGAAATGGGAAATGGAAGAAAAGAAGGGCCACAGCTCATAAGGCATATATTCCCTTCCCAACATATGTTTCCAGATATGGAGTGAGAACAACATGGGACACCCTTAACTACTTCCCAATTATATATACTACTAGTTTTGCCACATTTTTGAGACACAATACAACCTCTTTTCTATGTTTCAATACACATACATATATTGCACCTTGTCATCCTAGTAAGTTGTAAAACAACAATAACAACAACAAAAATGGCTCTACAAAATGCACAGCAAAATAAAGATATGAACTTACTTTTGTCAAGTGATGCTAAGCCTAGATTAAAATGGACTCCTGATCTCCACCAACAATTCATCGATGCAGTTGCTCAACTAGGAGGTCCAGAGGGTGAGTATTGCTGCTCGAATTCTCCAAAAATATCACTGCACCCCTATCAAATCCTCTAAGCATAATTTTGGAGGAGCTGTCTTGTTATCGATTTTAACGTTGTTATTTGATTGATAATGCAGAGGCAACACCAAAATCATTGATGAGAGTGATGAATATTCATGGGCTAACTTTATATCACCTCAAGAGTCATTTGCAGGTAATTGTCTCATTGTCACCTTACAACAACAACAATAAACCCGGTGAAATCTCACTGAGTGGGTCTGGGTGTATAGTGTGTACTGATTGATTAGTACTCTTTTTGCTGTACAGAAATATCGTCTTGGGAAAAGTCAAGCCACTGATCAATCTTTTGATGACAACAAACAAGAAGGTAAGTTGGAGTTGTGTGCAACAGTACCTGAAAATACAAAGGAAAATGAAATCTCAAGAGGCTTAAATCAGAGGACTTATTTTGATGCAGAATTCAGAGAGCCTCAGAGTGATAAGTTATATTTGGACAATTGTGATGGAGCTCAGAATCAAATGAATGAGTAATGATAGTTTCCCACTGAATGCAATAAAGTAACATAGAAAACCAAGCAATAAAAACATCTCACCAGTTAAAATTTTTGTCAGGAGTTTGCAAATAGCAAGAGCTTTACAAATGCAAATGGAGGTCCAGAGGAAGCTTCATCAACAGATTGAGGTAAATTTATCATGTGCATAATTTTCCAAGATACTTACAAATTTTATGTGTATGAGGATTCAGCATAAATTTGACTAGTTTTATGCTGGTTGTATCAGCCTACAGCAACCTTCCTCCTCTGTACGGGTTTGGAACCGGAAATGTGAGCACACTCACACCGGCGAAATCTACTCACATTACTGGTCTCAAGCCCCTGATAAAGGAAGAGGGTTGCAGTAGTCTAACGATCAATGGAAAACTAGTCAATTTATGATAAATCCTCACATATGTACAAATTTGTGGTCTTGTAATATTTTTGTATTCTGTATAATATTAGAGTGACATGAGCTTAAATTGAGCAACATAGACAATGAAGATTCACGTAACAGACCCCAACTTGGGATCGAGGCATAGTTATTTTTGATGTTGTATTTACAAATTTGTATGTATGTTAGGTACAAAGACATTTACAACTGAGGATAGAAGCTCAAGGCAAGTATTTACAATCAGTTTTGAAGAAAGCACAGGAAACACTAGCAGGATATGGTACTTCTTCAGTTGGAGTAGAACTTGCTAAAGCTGAACTCTCTCAATTAGTTTCAATGGTTAACATGGGTTGTTGTCCAACTTCTCCATTATCAGCAATAACAGAAATTGATGGTTCAATCTCAAAAGATACAGAAAGAAAGCAATTGAATGGTGAAATCTTGTGTTCACTCGAAAGCTCTTTAACATCTTCTGAGAGCTCAGCAAGGAAAGAAGATCAGAATAATACGCGGAACACGAATACTTCTATTGCTCTCTCATTGAATCCAGAAACTAAAGAAAAAAAGAGAAGAAGAAATAACATTTGTGTTGAACAACCATCTAGTAAAAGATGCCACAGTCAAAGAAGTGATGGAAATTTGGCCAAGATTGAATTTTTGGAGACCATTTGTTTGAATAGTATGTGCCCAAATGACTATGAACATGGTCCAAAAGATATAGACTTGAACAAGGAAGTAGAGCAATTTCAATGGTTATAGTTATTGTATCTTGTAATTTCATTAGTAGATATATGCTTCTAAGCTTATACTTTATTTCCTATATAGTCATTTGATTCCTACAGCTAGTATGTTGTTTATAGAGAAGTATATGTATATTGTTTTGTGAATGAAACTGAAAGAACTTTTCAAAGTATATTCACATTGATAAGTATTGGATATAATGAGAGCACAAATGCACAACCCCTTTTTTTCTTGTTTCACATTTACAAAAGAACATGCATATATTCCAGTGCTGAGAATAAGCTCAAGACAGATAGTCAATTTGATTTATAAATGGCATCCTTTCTTTTTTCTTCTGATACCATATTCTAACTTATCTGCATATGAACTGTTAAACTTGGACAATGTATATATTCCAGGAATCCCATTTTCTGCTATTCTTTTCTAAAGATGCAAGCAAGGAACTTGGAAGTACATCAAAAAAGAATATTTAGAAATCAATACAAATGACTGAATGTACTCCAGAGTAAATGAGGCCATTTTGTTTATACCATTAGGCATCGTAAAAATAAGTGTCATCTTGTGCATTAAGCTTCCATTATGCGCGGGGTCCGGGAAAGGTCCGGACCACAAATATTTATTGTACGCAGTTTTACCTTACATTTCTGCAAGAGACTATTTCCACGATTTGAACCCGTGACCTCCTGTCACATGGTAGCAAAATTGAAAATGTTGAGTGCCAACTTTCTTTGCAGTGAAGGTATAACTCTCAAACTTTTAAGTTGTCGACACTATCTATTTAATTTAATCTCTATACCTCATAATCTATAGTGACTTTCTTGTTTGTCACTCATCAGATATTGCAATGAATATTTTTTTAACCACAGACACTTTCTTTCTTTGTTTAATATTGGAAAAAAAAAACAAGCTTAACCAAAATCAGGATAGGATGGAAAAAATGAAGAATTGGTAACTTAATACTTAAAACACATGAGAATATTTGAAAAGTGACATTCAAAATTAAACAAAACATTTGAGAGAAACATGAATTAGCCACAGTGAAGGTGAAATATCATCCAAATGAACTAATGAAGGCCTAAACGACTCCAAATTTTGTAAAGTCCAAATGAACTTAGCCCAATAACAGAATAAGCTAATTGGACCTTTAGCAGTCCAATTATACTGTTAAGAAGGTTTTGTACAAATCTAATGCAGCCCCAACATTACCTTTTATTTTATTTTTGGCAACAGAGAAGCTCAATTAGTTCAGTACACTATCAATTAATATTAATCATAAAATTATCCACAAATGAAGGGAACTTGAAGTAACTGTAAAGTTATTTAGGTAAAGTTATTTTCACATCTTTTAAGGTGTGAGCTTACATTACAAACTGTGCGACCCTTCCCGAACCCTATTTAAATACGAGATTTTTTGTGTACTAAACTGCCCCTTTATAAAATTACACACAATCATCTTATAGATTATGTAAATATTGTCTAAGAACTAGTTTTTGGACTCTTAGTCCCTTATCTTGTTACGCTTTCTTAGTCTTAAGGTCCAAAACTAATTCTCAACTTTAAGAAGCCCAATCCATTGAGTGTGTCAGACATATAGCATGTCACCTTGTCCAAGATCGACAAATTTTTTACAAAAAATACGTATTTCAGAAATTTATACCATCTAAATAATGAATTTGTATATGCTAGTAACAAAAAGAAATTAGTTACAAGAAATCACATAAATACATAAAATTAAAAGTCTATCACCGAATATCAATAAAAAAAGAAACACAAAATGACAACAAGTAACAATTCCAATCTGAAACTTATCAAATAAATCTTATTTGTTGCTTTTCAAATGAGTGAAAAAATTGAACCATGCCAGATTAATGTATGTTAAGACAAAAATTTAAACTAGAAAGATTTTGACTTTTTATAATTTAGCTTTAAATATTTTACACCAATACAAGTTTAACGCAAGATACTAATACTATTTTCTTTTTTGTTTTTATAATATAAAATAATTTTTCTTGCGTAAAGATTCTTATTTTTTTCTTGTATTTGACGAAATTTCTTATTTCTTTTATCTTTTTCTGTCATCAGAAAATTTATTTTCGTTGTTGAGATTTTCGTTGTTTCGTAACATTTTTGTTATGGCTTGACCTAATAACTGAATCGATTAAACCGAATCGAACATAAATAAATCAAAATTCGAATAAACTGAATTGAACTTCTACGAAACCGAAGGGAAGGGACAACGCCCACCCCTATGTAAGATATTAAATTGATGCGTTGTAGCAGTTAAATATCAACATCAATACTATACTTATCTAAAAGAAGAAAAAAAGATCAATTAAACTTGAAAAATCATCTTTCATTTCACAATCCAACCACTCTACAAAATGTGCCCCTATACAAATGTTATTCCAAAAGAAAACAAAAATGCTGAAACTAAAAAAACAAAAAGAATTCAAAAAGAAATGCGCCTCTAAACCTCTGGTTCATGATCATGCTCATTTTCCGAACTTGAATTACCTGAAACCGTTTGATTATTCTCAGCATTTCTCCTATCATTTCCTAAACCAAAACTCATCCAAATCTCTCTTCTCCTCCCACTATTTTCACTCTTATTATTCAATTTACCTTCTTCTTCAGGCATCTTATATCTACAAACAGGACATGACCCATGAATTTTCAGCCATTTTTCAATGCAATTCCCATGAAACCTATGCTTACATGGCATTTCTTTAACCACAACCTCATCACCACTAACTCCCCACTCCTCTAAACATATAACACACTCCCCTTTTTCTTCTTCACAAATTTCCACATTTGGTAGTGCTTCAATTGATGCTTTTGAAGCTGGTGGCGGACCATCTTTTCCCAACAAATCACTCAAAAAAGACTCAAAATTCGAAGAGGAAGACCGGTTTTCTATAACAACCATGCCTTGTGTTAAAGGGTTTATAAGTATTATTCGATCAAGAAAATCAGATGGGGTTGTTGATTCTTGTGTTTCTTGATCTGGGTTGGTTGAATCTTGAACTGGAGTTGAAGAAATTGACGAGTTTGTGAAAGCTAAAACAAAGGGTAAAAACAGAGAAAAGTCTCTGTTTCTTGAATTGATCAAATTTTCAATGAATGATGATGCCTCAGCAGCTGATAATTCTGATTCTGAAGCCATTAAATTGAGAATTTGTTGGAAGATTTTGAAAGAATGAGAAAGTAATTTGTCTAAGAGAAGATGTGTAATGAAAAGGGGGTGAAGATTCGGTAAGGAATATAAGGGAGGACACAGAAAGTTGTAGAAGGATCTGGAATTATGTAACAGTAAAGTTTTGGAGAGATTCTAGGATTTTTTATTTATTTAATAAATGTTTATCCATATATTTTTGCAGTCCTTTTCAGGTAGAGGCAGATATTTTCAAGGGACTTAATCGTGTACTAGTGGGTCTCACTTTTGTTCTATGCTCCAGCATCCTTGAATATGTCAACTTGTAGAAAATATACGATTGGGTGAGGTTTACTCGAATTTAATATTTGTACCAAACAATTAAATAGATGTAAAATGTGTATTTAATATTTGATAAGATAGCTTTCTACAAAGCAAAGAGAAATGACTTATTTTCGGATTTAGAGATAGAAAATGGAGATCAAGATCTCTACGAAAATAAATTGATCTAAACAGATATTGGTTTTTGGTTTCAAGTTTGATGAATAAGAGAGATCGGATTTAACTTTTCAGTGTAAAGATTATATACTTGATTTTAAAATATTTTTTTATTTAACCATTGGTATTCGAAATCTACTGATTGATTAACCCGATTCGTGTCACCAAACAAGTAACGGTGTAAATAGCTCCGTCCCAAAAATTTTCTATTCTTAAAATTTAAACTTGAGATCTCTAATTAAAAAAGTAGATAAATTCTAACTATCTTTTCATATCTTTTGACGGTTAAATTAATTAATTTCATTTTATTTTCCTATTTACCTTATACTAAATTTCAAATTAATTTTTTTAATTCTAAAAGAATCTAATTAGAGTAAAAATAATTAGCAGAGCTTTTGGGAAATTGTAAATTGAAATCTAATGAAATATAGTTAAACTCTCTTTCTGGATCGTAAGAAGAGGAATTCTAGTTCCAAATATGACCATCCAATCCATACGGACTGCAAGAAATTATGCTGGAACTTTATAGGATCATCGTTTATTTTAACGTCGGTAAGATAAGTGTATACGGGTAAAATCGAGTTTGTTGCATGACTCGACTTTTCGGTGAGTCGAGCGGAGTGGGAAGATGACCGTATGTATCGGAGTCAGAACGAAGAGCCCTTCGTATCAGGGATCGGGCAAACACCTGCCCTCGGGGATATTGGGGCCATGTCCTTGAGGTCCGATTTAAGGGTTGAGACTTCGGAGAGCATCACCGAGCAGCTGCACATGACTAACAAAGGACCGTGATATCAGTACCCAACTGGATATCACAGCGCGAATCTCGGCCCGTATCAGTGATCGGCGTAACGGAAGATTTTTTAGAATTGTACTTAGGGTAAAACACCCCTACTATATAAATGGGAAAGATTATTATTCATGGACACATTTGTAACACGCATATCAAGGCAATATACTCCTATTTTCTCTGTTATTCAAAGTTCTTAATTTTGTTCATCAGTTCTTCATTATTGTGAGCCCGGGATTGAAGGTAGGCATTTCATTAAGCTGTTACTGAGTCCGGGATCACTCCCCTTAATTGGTTTGACAATTTATTGCATCCTTTATCAGTTTAATATAACGTTATTTATTATTTGTATTGAATTAATCCTCATATTCTTAAAAACCACATATAAATTTAATTGTTATACGTTTTTTAGGGTAAACAGTTTGGCGTCCACCGTGGGGCTAAGGATAATAGTGGCAATTTGATACAAATTTTTATAATACACTCTATTTTACACTTGTTCTTTGAGCTTTTAATTTCAGGTCAAACTAAAAATGTCAAACTCCCAATCTGCGCATTTGAACGTTGATGCTGAGTCCGGCCACCATGGCGAGAACAACAACGTGGTGCCCAGCAACGAGGTGCCCCTTATTGACCCTAACGGAGTCCCAGTCACGGATCCGATCGATGCTAACTCACATGTGGCTATCAAAGCAAACTCGCTTACTGACCCCGAAAATAGCATTCGCGGTGGAGCCCTCCCGGTCGATAGCCCGGAGTACACACGACAATGAAGGTGATGGGATCAACTTGCGGGTGATCTTCGAAATGTTAGAGGCTCAATATTCAGCAATAGCCCAATTGCAGAACCAAAGTCGCGCCCCAGCAGAGTTGAGCCCGAACAATCCCAGGAAACGCTCGCAGAAATGAACCGGCCACAGAAAAACTAGGTGAAGCAGAACCCGTGACCAACCCCGAGATAATAAAGATGCTTGAGGAACTGACAAAACGTGTAGAATTGGGAGAAAACAAAATCGAATCCAACGACAAAAAAGTAAAGACCTATAACTCCATGGTCGATCAAATCCCAGGAATACCACTGATACTGAAGGGCCTGGATTCCAAGAAATTTGTCCAAAAACCTTTCCCTTCGAGTGCAGCTCCGAAGCCAATCCCAAAGAAGTTTCGTATGCCCGAAATTCCGAAGTATAATGGAATAACTGATCCAAATGAACATGTGACCTCCTACACGTGCGCCATCAAGGGGAACGACTTGGAAGATGACGAAATCGAATATGTTCTGTTGAAAAAGTTCGGAGAGACCTTGTCAAAAGGAGCTATAATATGGTATCACAACTTATCCCGTAATTTTTTTGACTCATTTTCTATTCTTGTAGATGCCTTTGTAAAAGCGCACGCCGGGGCCATCAAGGTCGATGCTCAGGGAATTTGTGTCGAGGTTTGAAATGGAACGGATGGATCTGCCTCCGATCGCGGACGATTGGGCCGTTCAGGCATTCACCCAAGGATTCAATCCCCAAAGCTCATTGGCTTCGCAGCAGTTGAAAAAAAATTTGATAGAATACCCGGCAGTAACTTGGACTGACATCCATAATAGGTACCAATCAAATATTAGGGTCGAAGACGATCAGCTCGGGGCCGCTTCCGGATCTGTTGGTCCCATCAAAACTAGTGACAGATCCAAAAGGGTTGTCGATCATGAACCAAGATCGAACAGAGATTGGTATCAACCATACAATGGAGATCGAAGGGGTAATGGGTCTGGATGCAACCCTACGAGGAGTAAAAGAAGGAGTGATTGAGGTCATAATAACTGGGGACTCATGGGCAAAAACGGTTTCGACAGATCCATCGGGTCTATGGAGGCACCGAGGTTATCGGAGTACAACCTCAGCGTCGATGCTACCGGCATCGTATCAGCCATCGGACGTACCAAAGATACTAAGTGGCCTTGACCATTACAATCTGATCCTGCCCAAAGGGACCCCAACCTAATGTGTAAGTATCATGGCACTCACGGTCACAGAATCGAAGACTGCCGACAAGTGAGAGAAGAAGTAGCACGGTTATTCAATAATGGACACCTCCGAAAATTTCTGAGTGATCGAGCAAAAAATCACTTCAGGAACAGGGACTCCAACAACAGATCGAGCAAGAGGAACCTCAGCACGTCATTAACATGATCATTGGTGGAGTTGACATCCCTCAAGGACCGATGCTAAAGCGCACTAAGGTATCCATTAGAAGGGAGAAACGGACTTGAGATTATGTACCAGAGGGAACTGTATCTTTCAACGACGAGGACGCTGAAGGCATCGTGCAACCAAATAATGATGCACCGGTAATATCTATACTCATAAATAAATCTTGAGTTAAGCGTGTGTTAATTGATCCAGGTAGCTCGGTCAATATCATCAAATCGAGGGTCGTAGAACAGTTGGGTCTACAAGACCAGATAGTGCATGTGGTCCGAGTTTTAAATGGATTTAACATTGCATGCGAGACTACTAAAGGGGAGATAACCCTGCCGGTAAACACCGTCGGAACCGTTTAGGAAACAAAGTTCTACATGATCGAAGGAGATATGTGATACAATGCTTTATTCGGAAAGCCATAAATTCACAACATGAGGGCAGTACCCTCGACACTACATCAGGCATTGAAATTTCCCACAACATGAGGGATCAAGATTATTTATGGAGAACAACTGACTGCAAAAATAATGTTCCCTGTCGATGAGGTGACCCCGATATCCGCACTCTCGACATCAAAGAACCCTAGTTCGGATACCAAAGAAGAAGCCAAATAGCAATCATCGACGTCGGCCCTGACCGAACCAGAAAAGTAGGAGACAGGCGAGGATGATGATTATGGAGTCCCTAGGTCGTCCATAGCCCCTGACGATTCTGATGCCACCAAGTCAACGGTTGAGGAGTTTGAGCAAGTCAAATTGATCGAGCACTTGCCTAATCGGAAGGTATACCTGAGCACAGGGCTAACTCCCGAGCTCAGGAAAAACTCATTGAATTCCTTATAGCTAACATAAATTGTTTCGCTTGGTCCTATCTTGATATGACAGTGATCCCTCTAGAAATAACCACTCACAAGCTGAGCTTGGACCTAAAGTTCCACCCGGTTAAAAAGAAGAGGAGGCCTCAGTCCGAAGTCAAGCACACATTTATCAAAGACGAGGTATCCAAACTCTTTAAAATAGGTTCTATTTGGAAAGTTAAGTACCCGGATTGGTTAGCAAATGTAGTAGTAGTTCCTAAAAAGGTGATAAATTAAGAATGTGTGTAGACTAAAAAGACTTGAACAAGGCATGCCCTAAAGACTCTTTTCCTTTGCCCAATACCGATTGCATGATCGATGCGCCGACCGGTCACAAGATACTCAGCTTTCTTGATGCCTATTCCGGGTACAACCAGATCCTGATGGACCCGGGCGACCAAGAAAATACTTTCTTCATCACTAAATACGGTACCTATTGTTATAACGTAATACCGTTCGGACTAAAGAATGCTGGTGCCACTTTCCAGTGCTTAGTAAACCAGATGTTCGAATAACAAATAGGAAAATCAATGGAGGTTTACATTGACGACATGTTAGTTAAGTCCCTACGAGCAGAGGACCATTTGAAACATTTGTAGGAAACGTTCAACATACTGAAGAAATATAATATGAAGCTGAACCCGGAGAAATACGCATTCGGGATTGGGTCCGGGAAGTTCCTTGGATTCATGGTGTCCAACCGGGGAATCGAGATCAATCTCGACAAAATCAAAGCTATAGAAAATATCACCGTAGTTGACAATTTTAAGGCCATTCAAAGGTTAACCAGGCGTATAGCTGCCCTGGGTCAGTTCATATCAAGGTCCTCCGATAAGAGTCATCGGTTCTTCTCATAGTTGAAAAAGAATAATAACTTTTCGTGGACCCCGGAGTGCCAAAAAGCTGTGGAAGAACTCAAACGGTACCTTTCGAGTCCACATTTGCTTCATACTCCGAAGGCAGATGAGCAGTTGTACCTGTACTTAGCGATATCCGAAATAGCAGTAAGTGGAGTCTTAGTCCGTAAGGAGGAAAGTACGCAATTTCCTATATATTATGTTAGCAGGACTCTAGGCGAGGCCGAAACAAGGTATCCTCACCTGGAGAAATTAGCGCTTGCTTTGCTAAGCGCCTCCAGGAAGTTAAAGCCATATTTTCAATGCCATCACATATGTGTCGTAACTACTTACCTATTGAGGAACATAATGCACAAACCCGAGCTCTCAGGAGGATTGGCCAAATAGGCCATGGAAATTAGCGGTACGATATCGAATATCGACCCCAAATCGCCATCAAATCTCAAATTCTAGCAGACTTCGTGGACGACTTCACGCTGGACTTAATACCCGAAGTCAAAAAGGAATTGTTGTTAACTTTGGGGATCTGGACTCTCTTTACAGACGGTGCCTCGAACGCAAAAGGGCTCAAACTCGACATCGTGTTGAAGCTGCCCACGGGTAACGTAGTTAGGCAATCTATTAGAACTGTGAAACTGACTAACAATGAGGCCGAGTATGAGTCCATGATTGCAGGTCTTGAATTAGCTAAGAGCGTGGGGCTGAAGTGATCGAAGCTAAATGTGATTCCCTCCTTATGGTAAATCAAGTTAGTGGGACATTCGAAGTGAAAGAGGAACGAATATGAAGATACTTTGATAAACTACAAGTAACGCTACATCAATTCAAGGAATGGACTCTATAACACGAGCCCCGGGATCAAAATAGCAAAGCTGATGCTCTAGATAACTTGGGATCATCGGTGGATGACGATGAATTCAGTTCTGGAACGGTTGTACAACTCATGAAATCAGTAGTGGAAGAAGGCTATACCGAGATAAACTCGACAAGTTTAACCTGGGACTGGAGAAACAAGTATATAGATTACCTAAAGACCGAGAAGTTGCCCTCAGATCCCAAAGAATCGAGAACTCTGCGCACGAAGGCGGCCAGGTTTAGCCGGTACGAAGATAATACTCTGTTCAGAAGAACATTAGATGGCCCACTCGCCATATGCTTGGGGCCCGGAGACACCGAATATGTTTTGAGGGAAGTTCACAAAGGCACATGCGGAAACCATTCGGGGGTAGAATCGTTAGTTCGTAAGATAATCAGAGCCAGCTATTACTGGGTCGACATGGAGAAAGATGCGAAGGAGTTCTGTGAAAATGCGACGGTTGTCAGAGGCACGCACCAATGATCCATCAGCCCGGGGAGTTGTTATACTCGGTCTTATCGCCCTGGCCGTTCATGAAGTGGGGAAGGGACATCGTCGGCCCCCTACCATGGGCACCTGGTAAGGCTCAATTTATACTATTTATGACTGACTATTTCTTAAAGGGGTTGAAGCTCAAGCGTTTGAGAAGGTCCGGGTAAAAGAAGTCATCGACTTCATTTGGGACCACATCATATGCTGGTTCGGTATACCGGCCGAGATAGTATGTGATAACGGGAAACTGTTTATCGGCAGCAAAGTAAGCAAATCTTTCGAGGACCATAAGATCAAGAAGTTCTTGTCAACACCCTATCATCTTAGAGGGAACGGACAGGCGGAGTCGCCGAACAAAACAATCCTTCAAAACCTTAAGAAAAGGTTGGCCAATGCCAAAGGGAAATGGAAGGAAGTCCTACCCGAAGTCTTGTGGGCATATCGCACAACCGCAAAATCCAGTATCGGGGCCACTCCATTTTCGTTGGTCTACGGCACTAAAGCACTAATCTGGTTGAGGTGGAAGAACCGAGTCTCAGGTTTCAGTATGCAACTGAAGAATCTAACAGCGAGGCCATGAGCACGAGCCTAGAACTACTGGATGAGAGACGCGAGGCCACTCCAGTCCGACTGGCCGTCCAAAAATAGCGGATAGAAAGATATTACAACCGAAGAGCCAACCTCCTACATTTCAACATCGGGGACTTGGTGTTAAAAAGAGTAACATAGAACACCCGGAACCCGAATGAAGGGAAGCTAGGACCGAACTGGGAAGGTCTGTATCGAGTTATCAGGATTACCGGTAAATGTTCGTACAAACTCGAAGCAGGAAAAGGCATACACCTACCAAAAAGCTGGAACGTTACCCACTTAAAACGATTCTACTGCTAAGGTACGCCATCATTCATTTTCTTTAATTTAGCTAACATTTGCGGGCAATAGCCGAAGGAGAATGTAGTTGATTAGGCCTGAAAGCACGTTGCACTCCTTTTCCATTGAACCGGTTTTATCCCAAATGGGTTTTTCGGTAAGGTTTTAAACGAGGCAACATTTAATCGTGCTACCTTAGAGTCGAAGACCGGTTTTAAATCGGAGTCAATGGTCGCATCAACAGTATCCGAGTCCACTCGAAGATTGACCTCGAATACTAGGGGTCATCACCCTCGAGTCATGATTTTTAGCAAGAAAGGAAACTTTGTGCTCGAACAGTCTAGGCTCGGTAGTTAGGATTCATTGTAAGGGCCAAACAGTCAAATGAACCGTGTCCGAGTAGGTCACATGGGCCGCAATACGAGATTTTATACAATCTTGTATGTTACGCATAGAAATGAAAGAAAGTTTCTGACTTTCTAACAAACATTTTTTGCTTCTTAAAAGTATCGAGCCTAAGGGATACTCCTACCCGAGAACTATCGAGCCCAAGGGCCAACCCCTATCTGAACCCAAAGGGCTATCCCCACTTAGGGACTACCGTCCTAGATAAGTTCATACGGCTCGGGTTATTGAAACCCGGAGGCACAAGACCTATTAGGCAATGCCCAAACATAAAAGGCTATGGCCACTCTAAAAATGGTTCGGAGTCGTCCGAAGCTCGTAATCAAAACATAAGGCCTTCAACAAAATTCCAAACCTGTTCAAAGGTTACCCTTGGAAAAATTATAGTCTAAAAACATTTAAACAAGCATCTTGGGGAAAGCTTCCGGTCACTTCAAGCCCCCATAAGTTTCAAACAAAACTTGCATCGAGGACAAGTCTTGTTCAAACTTCTGAAAAATAACTTATTACTACGTTTTATTCTGTGCTAAGGCATTTGAAATCTTTGAAAATGTAAAAAGGCTGCTAAAGGTAATAGACTTGAAAATTTCCAAAGGGAAAAAACTTTATATATACATTCCAAAATGTCTTTACAAAGGCCAATGAAAACGGCCTCAGCAAAATAAATGTACAAGATGCAAAAACAAAGACAAAAGTTCCTAAGGCACCAATGCCTGATCTTCACCAGAACCCGCCTTGTCACTAAAGCCGTCAGAGCCTTCTTCATCTTCGGGTTCGTCGGAGCCCTCAGAGCCCTCTTCATCCTCAGGTTTAGCCTAAGGGGAACCCCTATCCGAGCACAAAAGGCTATCCCCATTCGGGGACTGCCATCCTGGATAAGTACAGATGGCTTGAGTTATTGAAACCCGGAGGCACAAGACCTATTAGGCAGTGCCCAAACCTAAAAGGCTACGGCCACCCTAAAAATAATTCGGAGACGTCCAAAGCCCGTAATCAAAACATAAGGCCTTCAACAAAATTCCAAACATGTTCAAAGGTTACCCTTTTAAAAAATTATAGTCTAAAATATTTAAACAAGCATGTTGGGGAAAGCTTCCGGTCACTCCGATCCCCCATAAGTTTTAAGAAAAACTTGCATCGAGGACAAGTCTTATTCGGACTTCCGAAAAATAACTTATTACTACATTTTATTCCGTGCTAAGACATTTGAAATCTTTACAATTTTAAAAAGAATGCTAAAGGTAATAGGCTTGAAAATTGCCAAAAGGGAAAAAACATTATATATACATTCCAGAATGTCTTTACAAAGGTCAATGAAAATGGCCTCAACAAAATAAATTTACAAGATGGAAAAATAAAGACACAAATTCCTAATGCACCTACGCCTGATCTTCACCAGAATCCGCCTCGTCACCAAAGCCGTCACGGCCTTCTTCATCATTGGGTTCGTTAGAGCCCTCAGATCCTTATTCATCCTCGGGTTCAGCCAGCTTCTTGGCCTCGACCTCGAGCCTTTTCATCTCCTCGATCTCGACCGACAGGTCGAAGCCCCGGGAATGGATCTCTTTAAGGGTCCCCCTTTGAGATAGCTACCTCACGTACTCGGTGGTAGTTTTCAGGCAAGCCTTGGCTACTTTGACATCAGCCCTATAGTGGGCCACCATCTCTTCAGCATAGGTCCTGGTTGCTTCGACTTTGACCTTATTATTTCGAGCTCCTTAACAAAGGCATCACGTTCACCAATGGTCGAGTCCAGTTGAGCTTGAAGGTCCTCGTTTTGCCGAGCCCATGCATCGGCCTTCGCTTTTGCCACTCGGAGTTGAACTTCTGCCAATGCCAGATATGTCTGGGCAGTCTCCTTCTCCGAAGCCAGCCGGTGCATTTTTCCCTTCCAAACATTAGCCATGGCTTGTACCTCATTTATTGCAGCTCGGAGTTGGTCGATCTAGTCAATCTTCTACTGAACCTGCGAGGTTTGGTCGTTAGTCACCATGGCTAAGTCTTCGTTGCTAACTTCAAAAATCTTTACCTTTTCGACTAAGTCGACATGCTCCTTTGTAGCCGCATCTAGCTCGGCCTGGAAATTCTTGATGACCCCTTCGTGTTGCTCATTAAGAAGCTTATACATGTCTCTTTTCTCGGCAAGCTACTTGCCCTTAGCATCAAGCTGGTTAACCTCGGTCCAGTACCGAAGAAAGCTTTCGTGATGGAGTACCGCGGCCTGTGAAAGGGTAAAAGAAAGAAGATACAAGAAATATCAAGGACTAAGTCAAAGTTCGAAAGAGCGTAATGATACCTTACCCGATTCAGTGTCTGTTGCACCTCGTTGAACAGGCACGGTACATCCACCTCGTTCATTTTTGCCTGGTCTTCTTTGGTCACCATGCATCGAAGGTGGCTCGCTACTCCCAAAGGAGCAGAAAGAACCCGGGCATCCTCCAGGATAGTGATGATTATCGACCTCTTGCGGTCGGGGTCCACACTTGGGGCGGGAAACTAGTTAACTAACTTTGGGATCGAGTTTAGCCTTCTGACCTCTGAAGACGGATCCTTTCTCGACACTTCCAGGTCGCCTAGCCCGGAAAAGTCTTCCAAGACAGACGAGTCCACACCGTCAAAAAAGGAACAAAAGGGATCGTCCATGCCATGAACCCCTTTGTTAGATTTCTCCTTCCTTGCTTGGGCTTCTTCAAGCATAGACTTGGTATAAGAGGGCTTCCCCGAGATTTCAATTGTAATGGGCACTTCCTTCGGTGAAGAACTGGTATCCTGGGAAGTTTTACCCCGGGGTTATGTGTTGGTTTTCTGAGTTGGAAGGGGGTCGGTCTCGCGAGCCTCCCCCTCGAATTCCTCATAATCCCCGGGATAGGTGGTCGTCCCATGAGTTACAAAGATAGATTCCTCTTATGTCTCATCCCTAAGCCGAAGGAGGAAGTCAAAGGCACGCAAAAGGGACCTGGAGCCCCTCCTGGGCTTGCGGAGCACCGGCTTCTTCAGTTTCTTTGCCTCGGAGCTCGGGGAGCCCCTCTTGGACTTGCAACGGAGGGATCAACGGGTGAGGACACATCTTCGTCTCCTTACGAAGGCCTAAGTTCGGTGGTCTTAGGCAAGCCTACAATGATAAAGAAGAGGGATTAGTGTAATATAAAATAGAGACGTAATGTTGGCTATTCGGGAAGAGACCTTACCATGAGAACGGACTTCCCATTGGCCCTTTGAGAGTCCCCGCCACGTGCGCTCGAAGTAGGACATCTGAGTGCAGATGCCCTCGATCCATTCCTTTAACCGGGGGACCGCATTCGGAACCCGGGCAACAGCTGCACAACCACAAACATAAATGAGAAGATCGAAATAAAAGAAGAAGAAATTTTGATGAAAGAGTTGCACATACGAGACACATTCTGTTCCTCAAGGAATGGCAAGTATTCTGGGAGGGATCAAATCCTCAGTCTTCACTCGAACGAAGCGTCCTTGTCAGCCACGGTCTCGGTCTTTGTCGATACTGGAGAAGGGGGCCTTGCTAGCCCGGTGTGTAAGCTTGATCAGTCCCCCTCGAAACATCCGGGGACTGTATAATTGGAGCAGGTGGTCGATCGTGTACTGACGAGATTTGTTCTAATTCACGAAGTAACGAAGAGGGGTCACGATCCTCCACAGTGATGGATGGATCTTCCTGAGGCACACTTCGTACCTCTTGAAAAATTCCAGGACGATCAGGTCCACCGATCTCAATGTGAAGAAATAAGTATAAACACTTAAGTACCTCTTCACATGGATAGTAACAGTGTCCTCGGGCCCGGGGACTACCGCATCCTTTCTTTACCAAACGCAGTCCTTATGCACTATGGGAAGAACGTCCTCGGTCACCGAAAATATATATCTCAAGACCCCTTCGCCCCAGTCCTGTTTATGTGAGGGCTTCTCGACCTTGAAGTCGTCAATAATCGAACAGTCCCCGGGGATAAATGGCGATAAATGAGGCTCAGGGGCTGGGTCATTAACAGCCGCAACAGGAGAAGCTGCTTCGAGGAACACCACTTCGGGGGCGACCGATTTAGTACTAGCGGCCGGCTGGGAAGATGAAGAGGCGACTTGATGAGGAAAGATTTTTGATATTTTTGCCATTTTCATTTGAGAGAAAGTTTGAAAATTTGATAAATAAACACGAAACTTTAGAGAAATAGTTTTTGGAGATAAAGAACATTGTATGAAGATTTGAAGAAGTTTTGGGAAGAAATCTGGAGATTGCTATGAAGATTGAAGAACATGGATGAAGATTTGAAGATTTGATGAAGGTTTTGATAATGGTTAATGGCTCGAAGATAGCGGTTTGATCGGAAAGAAGAAAAAGGACAAAGGAAGGGGGCTTTTATAGGCAAACAGCTGATGCTTCGCATTCGGAGGCAGCCTGCCGGTAAGCGACATGTGTCCAAAGTCAGAACAATGTAATTGATGGGAAGTTTCGGTTCCCCGTTGTAACTTACGAAGGAAGGAACCGGAGTCATTGTCACGACCCAAACAAATGGGCCGCGACGGGCACCTGGTACTTTACTCAACCGAGTACCAACATAATATATCTTTCGTATCATTCCATCATAGGTAAATGAACCGGGGAAAGCATGAGGGAATAAACTTATACATATGATATACTGGCCTATAAGACCCAAAACGATCACTCGTACACTGAACATAGGCCGACAAGGCCATACAACCTTTCATATACATGACATCTGTCTACAAGCCTCTAAGAATACATAATTTTCGTAAAGGTCGGGACAGAGCCCCGCCATACCAAACAACACACATCTAAGTCATACTGACCAAACAAGCAACTCCGGAGCAAATGGAGTGCACCAACATCTTCCGCTGAGCTGATCGCCTACTTGGAGGATTCTCGACCTGTCAATCGAGACCTGCGGGCATGAAACGCAGTATCCCCAGGCAAAAGGGACGTCAGTACAAATAATGTACCGAGTATGTAAGGAATAAAAATCAGTAATTAATAGACATGAGAGAAACATGGAGTAAAAGACTCGACATGTACGTTTGAATAGCTCTGTGAATCATTTTATTTTATAATGTCATGCATATGCATATAAATGCCATACCATGCATAGGTATATGCGTTCATAACATTATCAAGCCTCTGAGGGCATCCCATCATATCATTTCAGCCACTGTGGGCAAATCATCAATGTATACCAGTTGATCAGGTGGTGGTGCGTATATAACGCCATAACCTTTTCCCATATCCCATATACATATAATATACATATATACGCATATATAACACCATTTGATCATGGGTCAATGTATATATATAAATGCATGAAATGCATAAGAAATACGTTAATAATATTTTCTCGGAATGTCATAAAAATAATATACATTAAGAAATACGTTAATAATATTTTCTCAGAATGTCATAAAAATAATATGTCTGTCGGATAAATTTTATCAAATACGTATTTGTTTTAGACCCATGAACAGAAAATATAATAATAATTCACATGGGGAATCAAGAATATAGACACTCCTAATATTTCTATGAATAGAATCGTTTATAGAAACTGTGCATTTGCTCGTTTCTTTCAGTATCATTTGGGTCATGCCAAAAAGAAAGAAGGGATAGCCTTAACATACCTGGAATAGGAAAAATTCCGTATAAT
Organism: Nicotiana otophora; assembly: GCA_000715115.1. Taxonomy (NCBI): domain Eukaryota; kingdom Viridiplantae; phylum Streptophyta; class Magnoliopsida; order Solanales; family Solanaceae; genus Nicotiana; species Nicotiana otophora. The sequence goes on from AWOL01S0001666.1 coordinate 95,269, forward strand.
ATTCTTGGAAAAGATTACACCGTACTCCTTTAGAACCGTAAAAATTTAAGTTGCTACGGTTCTAACAATTCTCGCTGGAATTGCTTGGTTGCAAGAATTTTCGTTGGAAGCTTTGTTGGATTGAACCTTAGCATCTATTTTTGAATTGCTTAGAATTTGGAGGAAAGGTATCTGCTTCTTACTTTCTTATTCTATGTCCAAAATGAGACCAACTTTCTAATGAAACCAAACTTTGTATAGACTTTGAATGGATTACACGTTAAAGTCCTATTCACCTTAGATAGCTACCTAAGCTCATATGACTACTTAGTTATATGTATTAATAGTGGCTTACTGCCGCGTGAGTGTGGGGTGGAAAATTTAAATCTTTATCCACTTATTAGGTAATTAAGTAATGTCCCGTTACCTGATAATTAACTAATTACCCGCATAATTAAGAATTATCTTAAATTACTTAAAATTTTACTCATTTTTAATATACTTTATACATCATACTATCACGTCCATATGGTACCTTGTATAGTACTAGTCCATAAGTATCGGGTATTTTAGCTCGGATCGTATTTCATCCCAAATCGGCAACCTTCAACGAAACTTATTTTCTTTAATTCGTGTACCCTTTATCCTTTATGGCACTTACTTATCGTTTGTTTGAAATAGCATAATGCTTATAATCTCAAAATAATCTTGTCCTTGAACTGATGTCAATTATCTTACGACAAATTCAATGTATAATACTACACGGTGTAACATCGTCGTAACAAATTACTGCGGAACGTAACATCATCGTAATAAGTTACTATGGAGCGTAACATTGTCATAATAAATTATTGTGGAACGTAACATCGTCATAATAAATTACTGCGGAGCGTAACATTGACGTAATAATACGAGGTGTAATGCCATTCCCCCCTTTGGAACATTCATCTCGAATGTTGACTGATGCACTTATCATTTTCATAACCTATGTCTTCCGAATACTTTAGTATTCTGTCCTTGCCATCTAGGCAATTGTTCTATGAATAAATCCAAAGGTCAAGGCATTCCCCCTCTAGGACTCTTTCTCATACTACGACTTGTGGTCGGAATCCTTCCAATCTCGTAACTGTTGCTATCTTCCATCATACAACCTGTATGACTTTGTCCTTGTACGTGCGCCTATGCGACTCTTCTCTCCTTTTTCCTCCAGCTTTTAGCCAATATCTAGGCCTCATTTTGTGAACATATATAAAATTATGACAAGCTGTCTTTCTGGGCGTCTATGGCTTTACTACATCTAAGTAGACCCCCCATTGTTACCGGGGTCTGCTACCAAACTCCAGGTTACTCTCATTGCTTATCCCATATATATAAATCTAAGTCCTTTAATGCTTCCTCATTACTATTCATCTTAAGTATGACAGCCTGGTCTCATCTCATATTGTTGAACTTTTATTCATCTATTGTTGATTCACCTTAATGTTGATCCACCATCTACCACTGATAACTTGATCTCTTATGTAACACTGCCGCTAAGGCTCACGTCTCATCGGGGACATCTGGAGTAATTAGATTGATCCACCTAGGGGCGATAATATACTTCCATAACCGTATTTTGTAGCATCCCAGTATGACTCACCTTACATGGGCATTTTAATCCCGTACAATTCATGAAATCCTCTTCAAGTCATTACTCAATCGAAAGCTCAAACGTCATCCTTTATCTATCACAATCACATCCTCATTATACGATCAGGGTGGCATTCCATCTCTTCTAAATGCCTTTAGTCTTAGACTTCTTTGAGTTCAGTCAGGCTATACTGAGCTTTCTATAACTTAGAGAAATCATCAACTCTCTTGTTTTCATGGGCTTAATCCTGAGGACTTATCTATTCTCGTCACCTTCTCACTCGCCCTTTCTTATCCTTATTCATGTCATAAATCCTTGTCTCTTTACTATACTTTAGCTTGCGACCTATACGTATCTATTTATACTGCTCGCAACCTTCCTTCAACTTTCTTGCACCATATATTTCCTTATGTCATTCTGGAACATCAAGCGAGACATCACATCGTCTCTAACTCTTCTTTACTCTCCTAACTAGACCTCTCGATACGTAGAAACCATAGACTGGAAGATATGCCACTAACAATGCCGCTATTATTCCTGGATATTAAATCCCAATGCTTCTAGCCCTCTATCTAAAGTATAGATTATTCACAACCTTCTGCACCTGAGTATCTCGTACGTTGTTCACCTTTACCTTACTTACCTTAAAATCTCGCATCATATTTTCTATCTCTTTCATGACCTTCCTTCTACATAGGTATAATTCACATCCGTGACTTGAAGCTCTATTATAATACTTGCGCCTCTGGTGCATACACACTCTGGTGGGAGCTTCATATTGACTTCTTATGAGGCTGGTACTCTTATAACTGACTTTATCGTAGACCATTATAGAATCTGTACTATCTCTCTTGTACCTCTGATATTAAGAGCGATCCTGCAATGTTCTCAATCACGATTTCTATAATTTTCTGGGTCCGATAATCAGACTCCTTATTTACTTCGTTGTTGTAACTCTTTAGTTTCCTCTTCCTTCTAATCAGCCTTTATATAGGCTTAAGCTATCTTCTGATCCGTGGCTCACGGTATTAGTTATTACTTTAGCCTTTCATGGGCGCTGTGGAATATCCATGATACAATCTTCTGATAATTCAATCTTTGTCTATGCCCTAGGATCAATTCTTTCTTTTAACTTATACCGGAGTCTTCTACGGCTATATGATTGTCAACATATATACTGTATGGATAATGCTCCAAAATCTCAAATGCATTCATAACGTAACTAACTCTAGATCATTGATCGAATAATTCCTTTTGTTCCTTCTCAACTTTATTTAAGCGTAAGCTATTACTTTTCCTTGTCTTTCTGTTCCCTTGTTGCGTGCATACTTAACTTATCTTAGTTCTCACGCATGCCGAAATTTTCATGCAACTCATATAATTTCGAATATTACTTTTGATGTTACTTTTCGTTCATTAGCCACGGTAGGTGCCACTTCCTTATGGAATGCATACAATGTTGTAGTGAGACTGTTTTTACAAGACCATTTCCTCTTTAGGTCATTGTGCTTAGGTTGAAGCCTTCTTGCTTATTCCCCCAGCTAGTCTTTCGTTGTAGTACTTTGGGAGGACCCTCTGACTCTTGTAAAGCTGCGAGCTTATCACATCGTATACTTGGACGGAATTTTTGATGTTCTTCCCCACCTAGAATTATCCGTAGTTACTTATTTCTACGCCCTTGTGCTTGTAGGGTTGCTTCTGAACTAATATTTTGACTGTCTTCCCACTGGCATTCTCTTTTATTTACCTTTAACTACCCCAACTCCTCTCTGAATATGTCTCAAGGATCACGATGTCATATCGGTGAGACTGAATTCCCCATGTTGGGGTTCATTATGTTCGTCTTGCACAAGCCGTTGATTTGTCTGTGTTCCTCTTGTTTAGCCATAACTAGGCTCTTCCTGAATCAACTACTAACTACTCGTTGGCTCATTCTCATATTAATATTCTATGCAATCTTTCATGGGCCATTTCCTTTATCTTAACTTACGCCCCGCACTAGCTCCTTATCTATCAATAACATCTCAGGAAGGAACCTTTACCTCCTCTCCTTGATGTTGTGTTTGTATAATGTTCTGGAATCGTAGCAAATCTGTAGGATTTGAATAAGTCCAATCTCATCCCTTTTCTCAATTTTATCGCATTCTTCCTTTATCATTTCATAGTTACTAGAACAGCTTAATTCTGACTTAATGCCACATCACTCCATATTCTCCCCTTTACAGGAGTACTAAGAGTTGGGGCTACGATGATCTACCTATAGATATTTTACCTCTTCATCTTTGGCGTCTTTTTACATCATCGATGACCCTTACTCGCCTCGCGGTAATCCTTCTATACCAAGGATAATAAAATTTCTTACTCACGAGGGTGACACTTAGTGTAACTGGCACATACAGTCCCTTAAGCTTAACTTTGCTCACCTTGTTTGCTTTAGGGAAGCGTCTTCCTAAACGACCTTTAAAGGGTATTCTTCTGTAGTCCATTCTATTATCGACGGGATGCAATCTTTGAAATTCTCATGATGTCGACTATTACTCATTACCTAGTTCATGTTTAGTTTACCTTGTTCATCAGTCCATACTGATTTCTATTACTCTGGGGTTTTACTCTCCTTTCTGGCAATCGCGTTAGAGTCACGAACTTATTTCTCGAAATGAGGATATGACTTTATGGCCTATACTCTTTTGTTGTCTTAAGGCTTGTCACGTCTCGTCCTTTCCTTCACTTGACTATAGACTCTGTAATACTGTCATCTTTTTGATCTACTGTTGTCATCCATGTATCACATCTTACTCATAATACTTCATTAACTCCTTTTTTTTTCCTGCTAGCATTTCTTTCTATCACTTTATCCTGAAAACTTCAACAAGACATTCTTTTGCTTTTAGCTCCCCTTGCTCCATCCACTGGTTCTTCGAATTGCCCAACATTCTCTCCCTACTAGGGACGGGAGCCATACTAAGGTAATATTTATCCCTTCAAGGCTTCCAGTGCCTATCTTTATAGTACTCATATCTAGCTGTACTATTTTAGAGTGCACTATCTGGATATCTCACAAGGAGATCTATTAGCACATTTTCAATATCCTTCGGAAATGTCAATTAACACAAATAATCCATTCACCATTATGGGTTACTCTAACCCCAGCCAGATCCTGGTATCCGTCCTTCTCTTATACTACTTCTGTTAGCCCCCATAGGGCATAACTGAGATGGGTGTGGCCAATTGTACATACCTCTGTTACTGTTGAAGGTAACTCAAAATGCTTATATTTCTCTGGTTGAATTGTAAATACTGTTAATTTTCATTAACTGGGTACCTCGTACCCTTTTTCACCTTGCTTCTTTTACTTGCTCAAACTTGTGTCTACCTTTTGATTCTCTTATTCATTTTTACTGTAGAGTGGATAGGCATTCCTGCCTTAGGGATTCTTATCAAGAAGATTACACATCCTAGTACACACATGATCTACTGAAGACCTTACATTCACTCATCATAAGCATCATAAAAAACCAAGTTCCTTTTACTCAACTCTTCCATATCCACATTCAATCTCTTACCAACTGGAGGTATCGTCATATTATGGATAAAATAGAAGCTAGGAGTTTGAATTCTTATAAATAAGCTCTACCACATAATCTAGAGTAAGAAAAAAGAGTGACAGTCCTAAATGCCCTGTAGTCTCCTGCTTCTAAGTGTGGTGCACGACACACCCATAAACAAGACTCTACTAGACACGACTTGTAGACTCTCTAGGACAGAACTGCTCTGATACCACTTTAGTCACGACCCAAACCAATGGGTCGCGACGGGCACCCGGTACCTTACTCAACCGAGTACCAACATAACGTATATTTCGTATTATTCCATCATAGGTAAATGAACCGTGGTAAAGCATGAGGGAATAAACTTATACATATGACATACTGGCCTGTAAGACCCAGAACGATCACTCGTACACTGAACATAAGCCGACAAGGCCATACAACCTTTCATATACATGACATCTGTCTACAAGCCTCTAAAAATACATAATTTTCATAAAGGTCAAGACAGAGACCCGCCATACCAAACAACACACATCTAAGTCAAACTGACTAAACAAGCAACTCCGGAGCAAATGGAGTGCACCAACATCTTCCGCTGAGCTGATCGCCTACTTGGAGGATTCTCGACCTGTCTATCGAGACCTGCGGGCATGAAACGCAGCATCCCCAGGCAAAAGGGATGTCAGTACAAATAATGTACCGAGTATGTAAGGAATAAAAACCAGTAAATAATAGACATGAGAGAAACATGGAGTAAAAGTCTCGGCATGTACGTTTGTATAGCTTTGTGAATCATTTCATTTTTATAATGTCATGCATATGTATATAAATGCATACCATGCATAGGTATATGCGTTCATAACATCATCAAGCCTCTGAGGGCATCCCATTATATCATTTCGGCCACTGTGGGCAAATCATCAACGTATACCAGCTGATCAGGTAGTGGTGCGTATATAACGCCATAACCTTTTCCCATATTCCATATACATATAATATACATATATACGTGTATATAACGTCATCTGGTCATGGGTCAATGTATATGTATAAATGAATGAAATGCATAAGAAATATGTTAATAATATTTTCTCGGAATGTCATAAAAATAATATGCCTGTCGGATAAATTTTATCAAATACGGATTTTTCTGAGACCCATGAATAGAAGGTATAATAATAATTCACATGGGGAATCAATAATATAGACACCCCTAATATTTTTATGAATAGAGTCGTTTATAGAAACTGTGCGTTTGCTCGTTTCTTTCAGTATCATTTGGGTCATGCCAAAAAGAAAGAAGGGATAGCCTTAACATACCTGGAGTAGGAAAAAATCCGTATAATATTCTTGGAAAATATTACACCGTACTCCTTTAGAACCGTAAAATTTTAAGTTGCTACGGTTCTAACAATTCTCGCAGAAATTGTTTGATTGCAAGAATTTTCGTTGGAAGCTTTGTTGGATTGAACCTTAGCGTCTGTTTTTGAATTGCTTAGAATTTGGAGGAAAGATATCTGATTCTTACTTTCTTATTCTTTGTTCCAAATGAGACCAACTTTGTAATGAAACCAAACTTTGTATAGACTTTGAATGAATTACACGTTAAAGTCCTATTCACCTTAGATAGCCACCTAAGCTCATATGACTACTTAGTCATATGTATTAATAGTGGCTTACTGCTACGTGGGGGTTAGGTGAAAAATTTTAATCTTTATCCACTTATTAGATAATTAGGTAATGTCTCGTTACCCAGTAATTTATCAATTACCCGCATAATTAAGAATTATCTTAAATTACTTAAAATTCTACTCATTTTTAATATACTTTATACATTATACTATCACGGTCATATGGTACCTTTTATGGTACTAGTCCATAAGTATCGGGTATTATAGCTCGGACCGTATTTCATCCCAAATCGGCAGCCTTCAACGAAACTCATTTTCTTTAATTCGTGTACCCTTTATCCTTTATGGCACTTACTTATCGTTTGTTTGAAATAGCATAATGCTTATAATCTCAAAATAATCTTATCCTTGAACTGATGTCAATTATCTTACGACAAATTCAATGTACAATACTACACGGTATAACATCGTCGTAATAAATTACTGCGGAACATAATATCATCGTAATAAATTACTACGGAGCGTAACATCACCGTAATAAATTACTGCGGAACATAACCTCGTCGTAATAAATTACTGCGGAGCGTAACATTGACGTAATAATGTGAGGCGTAACAGTCATCTATCATTTCCCATCATTTAGGCTAGCCTAATATTTAAGAAACGAGGGAACTATTTGTATACGGGTAAAACCGAGCCCGTCGCATGACTCGACTTCCCGGTGAGCCGAGCGAAATGGGAAGATCATGACCGTAATGTATCAGAGTGAGAACGAAGAACCCTTCACATCAGGGATCGGGCAAACACCTGCCATCGGGGATATCGGGGTCATGTCCTTGAGGTCCGATTTAAGGGTTGAGACTTCGGAGAGCATCACCGAGCAACTGCATACGACTATCAAAGGGTCGTGGTATCCGTACCCAACTGGATATCACAGCACAAATCTCGGCTCATATCAGTGATCGACGTAACGAAAGAATTTTACCTTTTTTAGAATTGTACTTAAGGTAAAACTCCCCTACTATATAAATGGGGAAAGATTATTATTCATGGACACATTGTAACATGCATATCAAGGCAATATACTCTTATTTTCTCTATTATTCAAAGTTCTTATTTTTGTTCATCAGTTCTTCATTATTGTGAGCCTGAGATCGAAGGCGACATTTCATTAAGCTGTTAGTGAGTCTGGGATCACTCCCCTTAATTGGTTTGACAATTTATTACATCCTTTATCTGTTTAATCTAACGTTATTTATCATTTGTATTGAATTAATCCGCATATCCTTAAAACAACATAAAAATTCAATTATTATCCGTTTTTTAGGGTAAACAATAAGTTTTGGAAAAATAACCCAAGTCCAGAATTTTGAAAGCACTCCTAGCAATTGCCATATTTTATACCAAGTTCTGGTGATCCTATATGAAAATTTCTGACAATTGTCGTATTTTTGCAAATTCTAATGATCGCCATGTAAAGAAATCTAGCGATTGCCATATTTTATGGCTAATCATGATGATCACCTTATCAAGAATTCTGGCGATTGCCATATTTTAGGACAAATTTTGGTGATTGCCATATAATAAATTTTGACAATTATCAGGAACACTTCCGTAAAATCTAACCGAAGACTATTTTCTCAAAACTTTTCTTTTACCGAGGTTAACATATAAATAATGGCATCAAAATGATCTTATTTGTGCAAACCACCGACGGACTATTACTACACACCTTTTGACTAATTATTTTTTTTTCTTTCTAAATTATAAAACTAGTATTCAACTTCTTTTTACAAAGAATTAAAGATTTTTATGGACTACAATAACGGAAGAAATTAGAAATGGCCACTTTAGCCTCTGTTATTAGAGTTTAACCAATATTTAAAAATTTATTAGCTATTCTTTGATACAAAAAATTATTTGGACAAAAATAGCCTCAACTAAAATACGAAAAACTCCAGGAACTAGTGGACTTTGAACATTAATAAGTCCAAACTTCAAGACTTCTGGAATTTGAAAATTTTCTATATGAGACCCTAGTATCATATGCTAGAGTTTATAACTTTTAAGAGTGAAACTTCTAACATGCGATACTGGAGCTTAATTAGAACTTAATAATATCCTTCTCTGTTAATACACTTTACTGTATTCAAATGTAGAAAGCTAGATTTCAAAACGATTAAAGGTAAAAAGTCCAATACCATATCATGGAGTTCGAATCGCAAAAGCGATTCATTGTTGGAACCATTATTTCAAAAATTTCACCAATGAAAGAAGTTGGGGGATCTGAATCTGAAACTATCTACCAACCAACAGGAATTCAGATGTATTTATTTTGTGTTTGTACAACAAATCGAAGTCATCAACAATGACAAAATTATTCCTAAGCTTCTGCAACATATAGAAAAGGCGATAAATAATCAGTTTGCAATAGGTTAAATACAAAGATAAAGACATCAGTATATGATCAAAGTAACTATATCATATTATACTGGAATTTCACCTTTAAAGTAGTGAACCATAGCATATTATGTTAGAAGTTTACCTATAGGGCAATTTCGAACTCCAGTACTAGTTCTACTTGTTAAAATTTTAAAATCCAACAACGATTGTTGAAGTTATTCCGTATTTTAGTTAAGAGGCACTAATATCAACGTAGTCTAATTTAAACGGAATAAAGACTATTTTACTAATACATTTAAAAGGTGAATAAACTTTAAAAGCTGGCCCAAAAAGTGGCTAGCCCACCCAATATTTTCTATAATAACCTATTTCGCATGTTTTAGGTATTAGTTTTAGTATACGTGCGTTGCACGTGTGTATAGTGTCTATCAATTAAAAAATATATACTTTGACGTTAAAATAAAATATAATATTTATTTAAATGATGAAAATAATTTTTCTCACAATAACATGGTAATTGTATTCAATATCTTTTGAATATGCATGAATGATGCATTTAGATAAATTAGTTGTGCATTATTTTATAATTATACATATCTTATAATATGATATACAAATATATTAAATTGTGTCTCACCTGACATCTCTTTATGAATATATTTTATCTTCTATTATTTTATTCTTATTTCCTAAAGTTGCATTTTAACAATTTATTCTTAATACAATAACTGATTTTATTTTATATTCTGATCTCTTTTAATTCAAATACTTAATTATCTTTTTAATAACTAAAAGAAATAATTTATTTTTTGAGGATTCAGATTATTAATATTAGCTCATATCATATATTAAATATTTAATTATAATTATATTTTTATCTACAAAAAATCTTTTGTCAAATGATATTAAAAATTGACCTTTTGTACTTTATATTTGTCGTAGTATTGGTAAACAACTTTTGTCAATCACTTTTCTTTCTCTCTTGCTCTTGCTATTATTAAATATTTTTGTAATTATTTTTTCTAATTATATTTTAAAATTTGTATTAATATTTATATCTACTCAAATTATTGATCAAAGAATAAAATTATAGTTAGTGGACCAATCTCACATGTCTACTCATAACATTTATACGTTACTTCCTGATTTGGGATAAAGGACAATGCTTCCTCTTTCTTTAGTCTTTTCTTTATTTTATTTTGTGTTATATCATAATTGTTTACCTAAAATTTAGTATAATTATACAATCTCTTTTGCACTAAAAATGTTTAAGTGTAGAAATTCATAAGCATAAAGATTTGGTATTACTTAATCATACTTTAGTCGTAAAATTTATATAAGATAAAATTTTAATGATTTTAAAGTCCTAATTATAAGGACTTCTTACTTATTCAAATAAGAAAAGATTAATAAGTAATAAATCTGATTTAATTTAAAACTCCTAAATATTAGCTAGGAGAATAATTAAATGACTTTTTTTTCTAGAATGAACTCTATTTTAAAAGGGTCAAAAAGGCGAACAACATTTCGCTAAGGACATTTGTGCTTTTAATATAGTATAGATTATTATCCAGCCCAAATGTAAAATATTCCTAATCGAGTCCACAAGTACATAGCTTCTTTATATTTTCAAGTTTTCAATTTGTCTTAATTCAACTTTTAAAGTTACTAATTTTAGCTTTTCGTTAGATACCTTTTCAAATACCAGAAAATTAATGTATATGTCACAAAACTATAATTAATACTTAATATTTTTTATCATTTCCTTGTATTCATTATTGACCTTTAAACTAAAAAAATATTATCATTATTTTCTTGTATGATACATTAAGAATGCAATAAATCTCCTTTTCAAGTATTTAAAAATTTTCAATTTAATTCCCTGATTTCTTAGTAGAATTTTGCTTAATGTCATAAGATTTTATAATAAGCTATTCAAATCTTCACAGTGATAAGTAAAATTTATGATAAATTTATCTCCCTCCTCCCTTTGCTTTGCATCTTTCTTCTGAATTTCATGGTATTGCTATTTATCTTATGAGTGTTGTTGTGATACTAATATTATCTCTCGCCTTTTTT
>AWOL01S0001666.1:107047-142004 GCA_000715115.1 Nicotiana otophora
GGTCTGCGTACATACTACCCTCCCCAAACCCCATTAATGGGATTCTACTGGGTTGTTGTTGTTGTTGTTGATCCAAGGTGGTATATTAAAAATACATGGCTAATATCTTGTTAACTTAAAGTAACCCATATTATCTTAGTAACGTATGCTAAAATATGATTTGTCTACAGATGTATCAATTGTTTTTCTTTCTCTTTTGACATCTTTTCAAGACTTGTTCTTCTTTTCTTTTGATTTTTCTCATCCTGGAAGAATTATAGAAAAATATGGGAAAAAGTAATATCTATATATTTTTCTAAGATATTGTGAGCACCTAATTTTTTATCATACTTGAATGTTTTTACTACTTTTAGTATGTAAATATTTTTTAAGTTTAATTTTGATATTTTAGCTCTTGTTTTACCTTTTTATAGGTTTACCTAAAAAAATTAAAAATACAAAAAATGACATATGTTTTTTAGAATATAAGTTTTGTTCTAAATTGCAAAAGAAAGAAAAAAACACTAAAAAATATATTTTCTTCTAAATTTGATAAGGCTAGTAATGGATGTATCTTCCTTTTTATTTACATTTTTGAGAGGCCCCACACACCCCAATTCTTAGAGGACATTTTTAGGAATACTTATACACACAACGCATGAGAAGGTAAAAAAGGAAAAAGAGGACAAAAGTGGGAGAAAAGCTGGGGAAAGAAAGAGAGCCAAAAGAGAAAAATACCAGAAAATATTCTTGCACACACTGACACACCATAACAACACACGCTCATCCTCACTCACGCACCTCTTACTAAAATAGTTCCTTGAATTCAATATTTTTTGAATCTCAGGTCTGAAATTCAAAACAAAACTCCATAAAATCAAAAAAAAATAAAAGAAAAAGAGAGACTTCAAAAGTGATTTTAAATTTTGTTGATCTACTTGAGAATTTTAGGATTTTTTGTTTGTTTGTTTGTTATGATACACGAAAAAAATCATTATTTTTTAAAAATTTCAAACACTTTCACCTCCTTTTTATGTTTAGGATTTTATTTTATTTTTTTAGATAAATTTTGAGCACTTTCACCTCTGCAACCACCAAACTTCTTCCTGTTACATATAAATTATAATCTTTTTTATATTTTATTAAGAACCTAAAAATTTTATTGATCTAATCTAAAAAAATATGATATCGCATAAGCAAAAATACCCATGATTTAAGAAAAAAAAAGAAGAAGGTGATGTATATATTGTACACACAATATACACTAGTATAAAGTGTATATACACTTTTTATAAATCATAAAATAATATATATATACACTTTTTATGTATTGTAGAATAATATATACACTTCTTATACATCGTAGAATAAAATATATATACTTTGGACATACTAAAACACTTAGGATACACCAAAGATACATTAGGATTTAGGGGTACACTGAAAAATATAGGATACACTTTATATATAAAATTTATACAATGTAATAGTGTATATACAATTCTATCTCTTTTTTTTTTGCTCACCAAAGAAATTCTCGTAGCTGAAATTGTATAATCAGTGTATATATATTGTATAATCAGTGTATATTGTATAAAAACTCAAAGTGTATATAGCTATTATATAAAAGATACACTAAATATACATTTATTGTACATGAGATACACTAATTATATATCTCATATTAAAAAACCAGAAGAAGAAAAAAAACAAAAAGAAAAAGAAGAAGAAGAAGAACCACCTCCACAAATACACTTCACCTTTTACTTCTTCCTAGGAAATGCATATAAATTCATCCAAAAGAATGAAGCCCAACCTCCAAAATGGCTCGCAAAACACCAACAACCCACCAGCAACATTTATATTGTATAAACAATGTATATAAATTGTATAATAGTACAACAACAACAATAACAACCCAGTATAATCCCACTAGTGGGGTCTGGGGAGGGTAGTGTGTACGCAGACCTTACCCCTACCCTGGGGTAGAGAGGCTGTTTCCAAAATGACCCTCGGCATCCTTCCCTCCAAGAACTCCCCACCTTGCTCTTGGGGTGACTCGAACTCACAACCTCTTGGTTGGAAGTGGAGGGTGCTTACCATCAGAGCAACTTACCTTGTCAAAATTGTATAATAGTACAACAACAACAATAACAACCCAGTATAATCCCACTAGTGGGGTCTGGGGAGGGTAGTGTGTACGCAGACCTTACCCCTACCCTGGGGTAGAGAGGCTGTTTCCAAAATGACCCTCGGCATCCTTCCCTCCAAGAACTCCCCACCTTGCTCTTGGGGTGACTCGAACTCACAACCTCTTGGTTGGAAGTGGAGGGTGCTTACCATCAGAGCAACTTACCTTGTCAAAATTGTATAATAGTACAACAACAACAATAACAACCCAGTATAATCCCACTAGTGGGGTCTGGGGAGGGTAGTGTGTACGCAGACCTTACCCCTACCCTGGGGTAGAGAGGCTGTTTCCAAAATGACCCTCGGCATCCTTCCCTCCAAGAACTCCCCACCTTGCTCTTGGGGTGACTCGAACTCACAACCTCTTGGTTGGAAGTGGAGGGTGCTTACCATCAGAGCAACTTACCTTGTCAAAATTGTATAATAGTACAACAACAACAATAACAACCCAGTATAATCCCACTAGTGGGGTCTGGGGAGGGTAGTGTGTACGCAGACCTTACCCCTACCCTGGGGTAGAGAGGCTGTTTCCAAAATGACCCTCGGCATCCTTCCCTCCAAGAACTCCCCACCTTGCTCTTGGGGTGACTCGAACTCACAACCTCTTGGTTGGAAGTGGAGGGTGCTTACCATCAGAGCAACTTACCTTGTCAAAATTGTATAATAGTACAACAACAACAATAACAACCCAGTATAATCCCACTAGTGGGGTCTGGGGAGGGTAGTGTGTACGCAGACCTTACCCCTACCCTGGGGTAGAGAGGCTGTTTCCAAAATGACCCTCGGCATCCTTCCCTCCAAGAACTCCCCACCTTGCTCTTGGGGTGACTCGAACTCACAACCTCTTGGTTGGAAGTGGAGGGTGCTTACCATCAGAGCAACTTACCTTGTCAAAATTGTATAATAGTACATATACACCTATTATACAACATAACATTGGTAAGGTAGCTGCAAAAAAAGTCGGAGCCGAAAAGGAAAGCGTAAGGTAAGGTCACCAAAGTCTTTATTTGATCGCAGCCATGGCCGATAGATATCACTAGCCAAGTATTTGTTATAATTCCTTACAGATTTAGAATTGCATGACTTTTATAGAAGAGGAAGGAAGTAACATGGACGATAATGAAATTATCATCGGTTAGAGGTAGTAGTGGAGATGTTTTAGGCAAAGAAAATTTATTTCTATAAATTTCATATTCGCAAGGGTGGTTGTTGGTCAATTTGATTCTGAGGTTGAGATTTGAGTGTGTTTTGAGAGGGAGATGAAGATTTACTTATGGAAATATGGTGAATCGGTGGTAGCGAGATCAGTGATGGTGATAAGCTGGAGCGGTGGTGTGAGGAAGGCGGTATAGATAAGCTGGATTGGTGGTGGTTATATCGATGATGGAAGTGGGAGGAGAATAACAAACAACCGGATGAGTAGGAAATAAGAATGAATTAGGAAGAGAAGTGCATTGGAAATTATGGTTACAATTTACAAAAGAATTGGGCCTAAAGGCCATTTCGGATCAAAGATGAAAATATGGACTATTAAAATGTTTGGACGGCCATACAACGTCATTTACTCCTGAATTAACCCCGCCCTTTTACCGTTTGGGCTTCATTTGGAGCCCAGCTCTGAGAAAATGACAGAGCCTGACTTTATCTGGCCCATTTCGGTGGCCTCCAGGCCCAAACTCATGAATTTCACCTGGAACTTGGTTAGGCCGATGTGTTTGGGCCCAATCTATTGTGATAAAGGTTCAAACTGAACCTAAATCATAAAGCCTGAGTTGTATTATTAACTCCGGCACCCTTACTATGTTTAATCAATTATTCTCATTTGCCCTTTTAATTTAACCAAACCTCAAAAGTGTAAATTTGAATTAACAGTAAGGTGATCGTCCCTCTTCCACTTCAAGAATAGAGCATTGATTCAAGCTTAGTCCATTTAACCTAAACAATTAAAATTACGTTCCTTTCTAGGTCATAATTCTTTCCATAATTATCCTCACATTAACCTTGAACAACTTTAGGAATTAATTAACTCATGAATATGTGTAGAAGGCTTTAGGCAAGCTTTAATCTATTACCACGACTGTGTATACGTTCGCGTGACACAATTATGATCCAAAATAAATCAAAGTACGCGTTCGTGTGATTTTGGCCAAACAATCTTAAATATTAATTAAGCGTTATTAATCGTGTACAAATAAAACGGATTCACCCACACGTGGTTCGTTTCAAGATAATTCCATAACATCATAATCAAGTAATTTAAAAGCAGTAAAAGGTAAAATGCACATAGGTTCTAAAATACCGAATAATCTGTTAATTAAGCCAAGTATATAATTGTAAAGCGACCGTGCTAAAACTACGGAATTCGGGAGTGCCTAATACCTTCTCCCGGATTAACAGAATTCCATACTCGGTCTTCTGTATTTTGCAGACTTATACAAAGTCAATTTGAATTGGGATTTTAAAATAAATGATGACTTGGTACACGTTAAATATTTTTCTTTTCATTCTCCTCTTCCATTGCGTTTCTCTCCTCTTTCCTTTTCTTTGACTCCTGAGTTTACTACTTAGTTTGGGCTGGTTGTTACTAATGAGTTTCCTTATTTAGGATTTCGTAATGATAATTTGGGTTAGTTCACGATGAGAGTTAATAATAACATATGGTTGACTGACTTGTTCTTCTATCTGATTTCGAAATGAAACATCATCTTATTGCTAAAGCTGTAGTCATACTAGGCTCTAATAACGTAGGTTTTGACGTATCAATTGTTTGACGAGGTGCGGGGGATGCATCTCTTTTGACGGGGGATGGATAATGTTGGGACTTGTTTTGATTATGCTTTTGTTATTATTTTTTGATGGACAAAGTGTTCTATTTGTTGCAAATATTGTTCAATTGTATATTCTATATGTATTCTATCCGTGCTTTTTTACTAAAGAAAAAAGATAACTGACTCTTATTATTTATGAGAAATCGTTAGACAAAATCCTCCTATAACTAACCCTCAAATGTGTTAAATCTATATATTCTACCTTTTCATATTTAAGCATTGTAAATCATAACTGGTTATGTGAGATTCTATCCATTAATTGTTTGTTAAGAATTTACTCTTTTTAATATTTGTTGAATGGAGGAAATTAATACTGACAAAGTTTGCTAGGAAAGAGTAGTGAATTCAGATAGAAAGAAACATGTAGTTGCCCCATTTCCTACCCCATTTCCGTGTGGATGAAAATTTAAAATAACCTTAACTTTTTGTTTCTAAGCTGTGTGATTTTTGATCATTTTTTAAGATGACCAAACTCCCCTGAGCTAGTTTACAAATTAATTGATAGATATTTCTTTGGTATAACTAAACAATTTTTCATTAATCACCAAAATGTATATATGTAGGGAGAACTATATCTAATAATGTTCAAAAACTTTCGCAGGTTGAACAACCTGCTCTGATACGATAAAAGGAGGGAACAGATATTTTGAAAGCAATTTTAATTGCTAATTGATAATTTTAATTATATTCATCTTTACAGAGTCCCTGTTATATATAAATTGTCCTAGGTACTATGTCTATACGTGGCACTATACAATATATATATCTATAACAGATTTTGTCTTACTATTTGTACGATGTACAACAACAACAACAACAATCCAGTATAATCCCACTAGTGGGGTCTGGGGAGGATAGTGTGTACGTAGACCTTACCCCTACCCTGGGGTAGAGAGGCTGTTTCCAATAGAACCTCGGCATCCTTCCCTCCAAGAACTTCCCACCTTGCTCTTGGGGTAACTCGAACTCACAACCTCTTGGTTGGAAGTGGAGAGTGCTTACCATCAGAGCAACCCACCTTGTGTGACACTATTGGTACAATGTAAGAAAACAAAATAAACAGCTGGCATAGTCTAGAAAGTTCCCTTTGATATATTTGTTGCTTTGCATTGCCATTTGAATGGCCTGATTGTGAACCACGTGGCTTGATCTCCTTTAAGGGCAAGGTTGAAATTTCACAAACCAAATATCAATTTGGGTTTAGCTTATTGTGTTCAAACGTGAACATCTTTGTACTTTATCTTCTTATCTTCTCTTTCTTCTTTGACTAAACCCACAACTTCTCTTCTTTCTAAATCAATAGGAGAATTCCGATTACGATTGTGCGTGGCATCTTTAACAGTTCAGTGTCCTATTTACCCAATCCTTATTTTCATCCAATAGTTTCCTATTTGCCTAATCCTTATTTTCGGATAAAAAAGTTTTCTTATTTTCAAAGTTCAAATTAATATAATTAGAGTACAAAGTTAATTACTCCATGCATTTCAATTTATGAGGTGTATTTTGATTAAAGTTTAAGAAACAAATATTATTTTTTTTGAACTTGGGGTTGGTATGATAAAAGTATATTTTTAAGAATAAAATGAGAAGTTTTAATTTAAATTATTTTTAAATTTTTAAAAATATCCCCCCCCCCTCCCCCCTTGAACGTATAAGGAATTAGTGTTACATAAAATGAGACAATTGAGTAGTATTTTTGTTTGGAGGTTGTTAATTGGAATCTAACCTCTAAAGATAACTTTCTCCTTTCTTAATACATGAGATAGGGAACTCTAGTTGCAAAAATAACCATCCATAATAATTATAGGGAGAAGGTCCAAATATACCCTTGTACTTTTGAAAATGATCTAAGAATACCCCTCGTTATACTATTGGATTATCTATACCCCTGCAGTCATACTTTAGGTTCAAATATACCCCTCATTTAAACGGAGGGACACGTGTCATCGTCTTATTGGCCAATTTTAAATATCTCCTAATTAATTAAAAATACCCATTATCCATACCCGAAAAATAATTTTATAAAGCATTTTTTTTTTGTAAAATCTGGAAAAAACTGATTTTTTTTAACTAAAAAACTGAAAAAAACGAAAATATTTTTTTCTTCATTTTTTACAAAAAAGTTTGCTTAAAAACAAACTGAAAAATATTTTATAAAACAATGATTTTGTAAAAACTGGATAACAAATCTGAAAAATAATTTTCTAAAGCAATTAAAAACTGAAAAAACTAATTTTTTTAACTAAAAACTGAAAAAAAAGAAATTTTTTTTTCAGTTTTTACAAAAATATTGCTTTAGAAAATTGCTTTTCAGTTTTTATTTTTTAGTCTTTACAAAAACAATTTCTTTAGAAATTATTTTTCAGTTTTTTTTAAAGCAATGTTTTTCTAAAAACTGGAAAACAATATTTTCGATTTTTTCAGTTTTTAGTAAAAAAAAGTTTTTAATTACTTTAGAAAATTATTTTTCAGTTTTTACAAAAATATTATTTTAGAAAGTGTTTTTCAGTTACTTTTTAAAGCAGTGTTTTTTGTAAAAAATAAAATAAAAAAATTATTTTTTTTCAGTTTTTAGTAAAAATAAATCAGTTTTTTCCAGTTTTTACAAAAAGAAAATGCTTTATAAAATTATTTTACGGGTATGAATAATAGGTATTTTTAATTAATTAGAAGATATTTAGAATTGGCTAATAAGACGATGATACATGTCCTTCCGTTTAAATGATGGGTATATTTGAACCCAAAGTTTGACTGCAAGGGTATATATAGCCCAATAGTATAACGAGAGATATTCTTAGACCGTTTTCGAAAGTATAGGGTTATATTTGTACCTTCTCCGATCATTATATTATTGCTCACCCTTTCCATTAATTAATCTCTTCCTTTCTCTCAACTTCTATTACAGAGAAGTAAGGATCTTTGTGGACTTCAAGCTACTTATTTTGGGCCCAAACCCAATATACTCCTCGTTGAGTCCATAAATTGACTGCTTCTCCATTCTCATATTTTCTGGAGAAAAGTATGACATGCAAGAAGGTGTATTTGCACGCAACCTGTTTGATTAAATTCCCGAAAGAGCGTGTGGTTACTCCAGTGAGCCGTGCTATCTTTTAATCACACAAATGTCCCATTTGGAGAAGTGGGTCTGCTGTAATTTCTGTTAGCAAGTGAAAATATTTGGGAAACTAGCGGTAAGAATGACAACTATGGCTCTGGGTAATGTGTGTTCGCTACAAATAAAGACTTGTGGGCTCTTTGGAATTTGTATTAATCACTTATGTGCCCTTCCTATCCAAAATAAAAGTAAGTCCAACACTTATATTTGAAAATATATTTTGCTCTGCTGTGTACTTAGCTTTCTACATTATCCTTTGTAGGCTTAGACGTTAAGCCATTGGTTATTCAAGCCACGGCTAAAGCTAATTCTCGGACTGAGAGCGCTAAACTTCGAAATAGGCGAATTAGAAAAAAGGTATTCGTTAAATTATGCTCTTGATTATTTTTCCCGGCAAAATAATGTGAATTGTGAGGCATACTAAGCTATCTGATGTAGCCCCATATATGCGCTACAATTGGCTACACTAAGCAGGTGATTAAGTGCTTTAGCACCAGGTTCATCCGAATCTAGTATTTCGACGCAGCATATAGATTTTTATGTGAATACCCACCAAAATTTTAATAAATATTAGATCTGAACTCCCATAATTTTAAAAGTACAACGAGTTCGTTGCTAAGAACTTTAAAGGTCGAAGCTATCAAGTTCAAAACTTGGATCCTCCTCTGACACTAAGATAAATGTTAGTGAACAAGATTCGGAGTTGATGGGTTTAATTACAATTCTTCGTTGTTCGGACAGAAACAAGAAACTAATTTAGGAGAATAGATTTGCGAATGATGCATGCAGTGCTTTAATCTGCAAGAGATCAACTGTAACTAGGCTTTAAAATCATACATTGTTGAGCACAAACTAATAACCTTTGCTTAGGAAGAGAATAAGTGTACATAACTGAATAAGGTAAATGCAAAGAGTCTATTGGTTTCTTGGCATATTTGTATAGGAATAGCCAACAATGACTTTGACTTTTAATCTACCGGATTGGCATTTCATACTTAACCCCCTTACATAAGGATCATTGGGTCTTGGCCAAATACGAATCCAAGATTTGAACTTTATGGATTCGAGTTCGGGATTCTACCACAACCCATTTGATTTAATGAGTTCGAAATCTGTCTTTTGTACTTCTTTAGTGAATTTTTAACCACATATACATGATTTAAGCCAAAGCCACTGGATTTTAATGAACCTATAACATATACAGTACATCCGTCTCTGACTTTGGCAACATGGCTCTTCTATTAGGCTACTCATATGTCATATTACCCACACCATGACACTTAAAACATTGCGTATCTCAATGTCTAGTAGGAATAGGTAGAGCATTTTAACATTTGCCTTGTCATCCTTCTATCCCTTTCGTTTGTAAAGTTGTGGCTTAAACTTGCTTCTCATCTTCGGGCTTGTTTCAAGCTCTCTGCAATTGTCTTTTGGCTTGTCCCATGTTGATGAAGTTTGTTTGCCTTTTTTCTTGATTTGTTCTACCACTTGGCTTGCCAAATGCAATGCTTAATCTTAACTGTTCTCTAAAATCATATCATGAACTCTCTCTCTCACACAAACACAAATATATGTAGCATATATGTATAAGTTTGTTGATTCACTGTAATCTCATTAAACTTCTCTTTGGTCTTGGCAGTTTAATGGAACTCCTGAAAAACCAAGACTTTCAGTCTTCTGCTCAGAAAAACAGTTGTATGCTACATTGGTAGATGACCAAAATAAGAAGTCTTTGTTTTATGGGAGCACTTTGCAAAAATCAATCCGGGGTGATCCACCATGCAGCACTGTAGTGAGTATCTTTAGCATATTGAGACCATAAATTATAATTATGTTAGGGCAAATTTTATAGTAAGTGGTATTTCAAGACTGCTTAATTTGAAGATGGGATCTCAGTTTTCTTGTTCCAACACATTATGGGATTTTCAAGTCATAGCATCATCCCTTAACTTTGCCCCTCTCAATCACAGGAAGCAGCGAAACATGTTGGTGAGAAACTTGTGCAGACTTGTGTTGATCTCAACATCAATGAGATTTCATCTTATGATTGCAATGGTTTTGCTCAAGGAGAAAGAATGCAAGCCTTTGAGATTGCCATTTCGTGCCATGGTTTTCTGCCCAGATAGTTTCTTCCTTCTTTTCTATGTGAATTCTGTATAGCTTTCAGGAGTCTGAAGCTCTTACCTTTTTCTACAAGCTTGCTCATTTGGGCGTCAAATAGATGCATATGTAACTACCTTAATAGTAGATTTTATTGTGGAGTTAACTTATGGAGACTTTAGATTGTAAAGAACTTCTATGCTAGTAGGGGTCGTTTGGTGTACGGACTAAATTATTCTGGGATTAATAGTCCCAGGATTATAATCCCTAGACTAATTTATCCCACCTGATAAGATGGGATATCCAGGATTAAGTTTGAGACTAAGTTTATACCATGTTTGGTTGATGGTATAAATTTAGTACTACACTTTATACCACCTTATCCCGTGTACCAAACGACCCCTCAGCGTATTTGAACTTATTACAACAAGTAATTTACGATATTTTCTAGGTTACTAAGTTAAGACTACAGGTTCTGTTCTAGTTCACTTTAACTTGATGGGGAAAAAATAATTTCAGTCATTGCTCATAAATTTAAGCTCTTTTGTTGGGCTAAACCAACCTAAAGTTACTCAAAGCGTGGTATGATATTAACCATTTTGGGTCAAGGTCGCATGGTTTTTACTATAATGTCTCACTCCATTAAAAGATCCTTACACCTTATATGTAGGCTCCCAGTCGTTTTAGTTACTAACGTGGGAGTTTATTCGTAATATCTTTTATTATTTTCCTTGAGGGGAACATAGATAAATTCATTTTATTCAATACTTATTTTGTTGGACTCGTGAGATATCATCTTGGAAGAGAGAGAGCAGTCACTTTGCCTCGTCCCATATGGACCATACAAAAAGATATATTTTTCAAAACTTGATAAGACATTAGAAAATGACACTGCGTAGCTGCTTAAAAATAATAGCTGAAAAAATATATATAATTTATTTTGTATGTATATATATTTTGTATGTTATATACAAAAGTTATACAAATTTTATACACTTTTTCGGCTATCAAATATAAATAGTTTTTAACGCGGGTTAAAAGTGATAATACCCCGATCATTTTGGAACAGGGAGAACAGTCACGTTGCCCTTTCAGGACTGGCATCTACAGATTTCACTCGAAATAAAAAACAAAGGGCAAAATAATTTTTTTTTAAAAAGTGATTAACGAAAAAAAAGTAACTACCAAAATAAGGACTTGCAAATTTTGAATTTGAGAGGAATAGTTTGCGGGTGGCAACCATTCGAAACAAGTTAGTTACTAAACGTTAACCAAATTCAAAAATTGTTGACGCCATTTAATTTACCTACCCAAAACTATAAATAAACCAAAAAGTACATCAAACCAAGTATACGATACTATAAACATTTTCATGATCTTTGCCTAGAAACTTCAAATTTTATCACTATTCCTTATTCCTTCAATCTTCAACGCCTCTAAATCTTCTCTATTATCTCAAAAAAATGGAGCAAAGTACTGAGGGAATTGGGATCAAAATTTACAGTGCATCAAAACGTGCCGATACATCAATGTATCCTACTAATTTACCACCAGACAACGATGTTCCGATTCCCGAATTGCCTCAACCAGCAATTGGTGGCAAAAAAAGAAGAGCAATGGCAAATGGGGTTCAAAAAACACTCTCAAAAACTTCATTGCTTGTCAATTTCTTGCCAACAGGCACACTTTTAACTTTTGAAATGGTCCTTCCATCAGTCTATGGCAAAGGCGATTGTTCCCCTGTCACTACACTAATGATTTTAACACTACTTGGCCTTTGTACTTTGTCTTGCTTCTTCTTCCATTTTACCGATAGTTTTCGGGGACCCGACGGGAAAGTTTACTATGGATTTGTGACACCAAGAGGATTGAAAGTTTTCAAGTCCGGACTCGGTGTGGATGTGCCAAAAAATGAGAGGTAATATGTGTGACCGAACATATATTACAGACAGATCGCCTCTCACAATTTTGTGATAGTTTTTATGACGAAATTCATCCATGTGGATTGATACTTTTGACGGAATATATATCACCAGACCGATCGTCTGTCACAATTTTGTGACATTTTTTATGTCAGAATTCATCCATGTGGATTGATATATGTGAAGATTTTATTCTTTTGTCACAAGCATTATTTTTCTTGTAGTACGTTGATTTCACACTTCAAAGCCGTTATTTCATGTTTTAATCTATTGTTTACTTTTTCTAATAGGTACGTAGTGGGATTTACGGATTTCGTGCATGCGATGATGTCTGTTTTGGTATTTGTGGCGATTGCTTTTTCGGATCATAGAGTGACGCTTTGTCTATTCCCTGGACATGCAAAACAACTTGATGAAATTATGAGGAGCTTTCCTTTAATGGTGGGAGTTATTTGCAGTGGACTTTTTCTTGTTTTTCCCAATACTAGATATGGTATTGGATGTATGTCTGCTTAACAATTAGGAGTATTATTCAAGTAAATTATTCAGGCGGATTGTGCTTTAATTTTAGATTGTATTTGTTTTTCGATTCTCCTTTTTCAATTGTATATGTGAGGATTTTTTAGTTAGTTCTCTGTGGTACTATTTGATGTATTGTAATTTAAGTAATTACTCTTTATATGATCAATAAGTGATTCTGGTTGTTGTTTAGATCCATGGATCAATTTATTAGGAGCCTTTTTCTATCAGTTGTTAATGCTTATTAAAAGAATGGCATTGTTATATATGGTAGGAATTTCAAATTATTTAATTTTCCGTAGTAATTCGGATATTGATTCCTTAATTTTGTTCAATATCTGATTATGCTTCTCTGACTGTTAGTACTAAACATGAGATGTTGAAAAAAATTAAACTTGAAAGAATTTCAATGAATGAGTATTTCGTTTCAAGAATTAAGTCATGGTAACATTTTTAGTAGGAAGCCTTGATTATATCTCTATAACTTTGTCAAAGCAAAGTTAATGATAAATTTGGCATCATTTAATGTCGATTGGTAATATAAATTATAAATAACTTTTCACCAAACGTTATAGTATATCAATGGAGAACAATAACACACAAGCCAAGTTTGACGTTTCCGCTAAATTCAATTCCAAACAGCTTAATATTTCTAGGATGGACTTTGCTATTATACCTAAATTAGCCGACCTAAGGAAACTGCCATGGGCAAAGGTAAACACCTACAATGTGTATTAATTAACTTTAGTTTAGTGATAAGACTGATATGATAATATAAGTGTTATGTATTTATTGAATTGATATAAACACCTAAGTTTTTAGCGTTATGACATGGGGTTAAATTTGCTATCTTAGTATTCAAAATTTATAAGTAGAATAAGTTTACGTTAATAGTTATCATAGCTAGGTAACCTTCTCCTTTATTCAGACTTCAGTTGATATATTCAATATTCATATATACCTTGTTAAACTTATATATAGGCAAAGTTTTACCAATAAATAGAAGCGGTTAAACAAATTAACAATCGATTTAAAATTGACAAGTAATTAAAAAGAACTTGAAATAAATAGTGAAACAAAAAGGAAAGAAAAAATATCAGAGTGGTCCAGTATCACCATTTGTAGTACACTCATGCTGATCTGTACAATAACGTATGGTTTATAATACAAATCCCTCTTCAATGTTAAGTTATGACATATTTTCAGCGGTCCTAAAGCCTCCCTCTATCATTTTGGAGGAAAATTACAACCATGACTTTTGATGCTAGCTAGAGTTCAAGTATTTATGTTGAACAAATGGTTGAAAGGAGGGAAAGGTTCATTTTGGACAACATCCACCACACATCAAATCTATCACTTCAACAGGATAAGGTTAACATGGTTTGCACATTAAAATGGCTAGCTAATGCCTGCCTAATTTTCCTGTGTCGTTCCAATTTTATCAAATGTTCTCTCGACGTTGGTTGAGATAAATACACACACGGTCAGCGAGTACTTAGTCATTTTAGTCATAGCTATGGATATGAAGCAAGTATTAGTCCCAAGAGTTAAGTTGAATTCTGGCCATGAAATTCCTCTTATAGGTATGGGAACAGCACCTTCACTACCACCATTGGATGAATTAGTCCCCACACTTGTAGGTGCCATTGAAGCCGGTTATCGACACTTTGACACGGCCGCTGTCTATGGCTCTGAGGAGGCACTTGGCCTAGCAGTGGCAGCAGCGGTTCAACGTGGACTAATTAATAGCCGAAATGAAGTGTTCATTACCTCCAAATTATGGTGCACCGAAACACACCACGACCTTGTTCTTCTCGCCCTCAGAAGAACTCTAGCGTAAGTTTTGGTATTCCGGTGCACTAAACTCCCCCTATATATAGAGAGAGAAAGAGCCGAATCTAGGGCTGTTCATTTGGATCGAATATCCGAAATCCGAACTGATCCGCTCAATTTTGAATTTCGGATATTTGGATCGGATTTCCCATTGTGTTTATTAAAATTTCGGATATTCGGATCGGATTCAGATTGGTATAATTGTAACCCGATCCGATTCGAAATCCGAAATTATTAGGGCATGTATAAATATTAAATTTTAATTTCAGATAGTCAGTATTTTATTTACATTTTCCTTCAAATTATTACCTTTACAATTGCTAGATTTAGCTATATTGACATCATAGTACTCTCATAATTGCAGAAACATGAATTTTGCTTACTATATTCACTCTCTTTTCTTTGTCCAATTCCGTCTTACGCCTCTTTTACAAAGAAATATAAATATGAGTTTGCAACTTTGAAGCATAATAATCCGATCCGAAATCCGAAAATCCGATCCGATTCGATATTAATTCGGATCGGATTCGGATTGCATTTTAATTTGTACAATCTGAAATCCGAAATATGCTAAATCTGATCTGATCCGATCCATGCACAGCCCTAGCCGAATCTATGCAAATAGCCTAGAGTCGTCGTTGGAGCTAGTTTTAATTTATTTATTTTTACATTTAATATCTACCCAATGAATGTCAAATATTTATGTATTGTCAATGTAGTTTAATATGTGATAGCAGTTAGTTATCACTTTTTACCAAGTTGTCAATTAGAAGTTCATTTATAATTACCTTATAAGTGACTTGATTGTGTGAATAATTTTTACACAATCATGATGTATAGAACTTAATCACACGTGAAAAAAATGTTCGTAGGATGCTGGGGATGGATTACTTGGATTTATACCTAATACATTGGCCAGTAACGATGAAAAAGGGTAATGATGAAGAGATAAAGTTTGCAAATGAGGATGTAATTCCATTTGACATGAGAGGAACATGGGAAGCAATGGAAGAATGTCACAGGTTAGGTTTGGCAAAGTCTATTGGTGTATGCAACTTCAGCTGCACAAAACTCTCTCAACTCTTGCACCATGCTACCATTCCTCCTGCCGTTAACCAGGTATTCTTGCATTAATAGAGGCGGATCTAGAATTTTTGTTCTATGAATTCAGCATTTAAAGTTATGAGTTTATATCTAATATTTATAATAATTTTAATAATTTTTTACACATAAATTCATCGTTCTATGGTGCCTGCTTGCATAGGGTTCTAAAAAGTTCATAGAATGGGATCAAATGAGCACAAACATCAAAGATGGGATACCAAACAGAACAACCCATTAAATTACTTTAAGGAAAGAATTAAGTTATATAGTATACATTAAGTGTAAAAACAAATTCATTATTGGTGTGGTTTAACCTTTTACAGTATGTTAGTTTCTATTTCAATCAAGTCATAAACTAATGCTTATTACAGCGTAATTATCTTATAATTGATATGATGGTGTTTTTTATACCGTCAATGTATAAGAACTTTTAACTCTCATTTGTGCTTCATAAAATATTCAATTGTTTTGAAGTGTATTTATAGGAATTCTCATCAATGAGAGAATATTATTAGGAGTAGGGATGACAAGAGGATGGGACAGTCGGATATGGGCAGATCGAAAACGGATAACGCAAAATGGATAAATTATTCGACCCGATCCATATTTAATACGGATAAAAAAATAGATTACAACAACAACATACTCAGAATATTCCTACATGTGGGGTCTGGGGAGGGTAGTGTGTATGCAGACCTTACCCGTTCCCGGTGAAGGTAGAGAAGTTGTTTCAAATAGACCCGGATAAAAAATGGGTTAACTAGCAGATAATATGGATATTCATATTATCCATGGTTTCTTGAATATGATCATTTTTGGGAGAATTTCTGGTCTCCCAAAATTGAGGAACCCCAAATTTGAGTCTTTATAAATGTAAATGTTAAGCCCATTATTTATCCATTTTCTAAGTGAATAATATAATTCTTGTCCATATTTGACCCGTTTTAAAAAAATAATAATTATCCAACCCATTTTTTAGTAGATAATATGAATGAATAATAATTTTTTAAAGTCATTTTGCCACCGCTAATTAGGAGTGTAAGAGAAATGATTAATATTAATTGGCAGGTGGAAATGCATGTTACATGGAGGCAAGACAAGATGTTAGAGTTTTGTAAGGAGAAAGGGATACATGTAAGTGCATGGTCTCCACTTGGATCAAATGGGATGCATTTATGGGGTAACCATGCTGTAATGCAAAGCCCTGTCCTTAAAGACATTGCCTTTCATAAACAAAAGAGCATTGCACAGGTATTTTGCTTCAGTTTTTTCTTTTTTTTTCTTGTTAGTATATCAGACTTATAGTCTTTGGCTAAACTTTTAAAATCAGTTTATTTTAGAAAATATTTTTTGTCAAAAGTGTTTTTCGAAAAATTACTTTTGGTGAGAAACACTTTGTATTTGACTAATTAATTTGAAAATTTTGAGCAGTAATTAGTGTTTGACAAAACTTTTTAAAAATTATTTTTATGTGTATTCTTATCAAAATTGTTTTTCGAAAAAATACTTTTTGTGAGAAGCTATTTTTTCCACGCTTCTAAAAAAAAATTGTTTCTGCTTTACTTAAAAATAGTTTTTGTTTTTCTAAAAGCTTGGTCATACACCTTAATTTTAAAGGAAAAAAATACTTTTGACAAAATAAAGCTCAGCCAAACTGGCTATTAGTCTTTATCTAAGTATCTATCATGATATTTAATTGTAGGTTGCATTGAGGTGGGTATATGAACAAGGAGTAAGTGTATTAGTGAAGAGTTTTAACAAGGATAGGATGAAAGAGAACCTTCAAATTTTGGATTGGGAACTAAGTAATGAAGAAATCGCTCGAATTCAAGAGATTCCTCAATGCAGAGGATTCAAAACTGAGGTTTTTGTTCATCCAGATGGACCATACAAATCCGCGGACCAATTCTGGGATGGCGAGCTATAATAGAAGTTTCCAGCCTTCCTATTATTTGCAATTTTTGGTTGTTTATAAAGGTATTTAAGAAAAATCGAAAACTCAAACTTTGACTCTCTTATCAAACATATTTGATAATATGATATAGTCTTCAATTTAGTATGGTTTGACATGGAACTGTAATATATTGAGTATTATCTTTGATTTGGTGTTGACTTAAAAAAATAAAAATTGATCTATTGCTGAACAAAACCATATGGGAATTGGCAGCGACGGTCAACCCTTGTTAACTAAGTAATGTAGGTATTAATTATGCAGAGATTAATTATACTACATGATTTAATTATGCAAGAATTAGTTATTTTATCTTCTACCCCAAATAAAATAATATATAAATTGACTCATAACTTATTATATTTGTTTTATTTATGTGATATTGAAAAATGATAAGCAAACAACGTACTTGGTGTGCTGAAATTTATAGAAAGCAACTAAAAAACTACCAAACGTGGTATCAGCTATGCTAGTATACATGAATAACCCTTTTCCTAACTAGAACCAAGCGACCCCTTAGGATTGCAGTAGCTGTAAGATATAAGGTAGACAACTCCAATGTAAATGTAAAAACACACTGTAGTATATACCAATGCTCTCCATCACTCAAGAAATGGGTACGAGAGATCGTGTGATTTACATACAAAATAATCACCGAACGTAGTGTACCCGCTCTCTATACAATGTATAATGCCCCTCCATTTAGCTTCCTCTTTATAATACAGATCCCTTTCCCACCATCATCTTCACTAATCAATCTTATACTAATATGTTTAACAAGCTAATCTAATCACCTACTTATATCAATATGCTAGTAACTACTCTACCTCCTTGTACAACAACATGGTATCGCAGCTTGAATAAGCATAAGTTTGGTCTCTTTATCCCGACCTAATTGGTATTCCACCTCAAGTAGATATCCTTGGTCAGTTAGTAGACAAGGTCAGCAGGATCTTTGTCAAATCTTAGTAACAGAAACTTCCGAGCCTTCAAAACTCGAAGAAAAACTATTTTGTATTACTCGCCACAACATAAAGCCCGTTTTTTCTCTTCAATCTTTTGCCAAAGACAGAGCATCTCTCTAGGGCCTTGGTAATGTGCAATAACATAACCATCCCGGCAACCTTCATTAAAAATCCTCTCTTCTTTTTCATACTTCACTTCCAACCCTTTCTTCTTCATTTCTGAAATCCAGATGCCCATAGCAACATCTTCCAGCTTAAACATCTGCATTTTCAGCGGACTAGTAACTTTTAGAATTAAATGGGAGATACAGGAGGGGCCGCTGGATATTACATTTTCAAACGTAAACTTCATTGCTTAAATGACAGTTGAATAAGTAGAGATAGACAATGGTACATTTTACCTTTAGGCGGCCTTTTCTCTGTTTTGAGCTGATTGTTTTTGCTATATCACTGGACACAACATAACCCGGTCCATGCGCCCAAGGAGGGTAAGTTTCTTCAGGCCATTCCTTTACATCAACAAAAACAAGATTCAATACGTATAAGAGCTGAAGATCAACTATGTGTTATTTTCGTTCCATGATCAATTGCTAAGACAGATGCCCTTCCCCATTGATGAATACTGAAAGAGAGCAAGGGGTGAAATTGTCTATGAACTATGAGATATGAAGAAGATATTCACCTCTGGACTGATAAACCACTTGCTATCTGGACTCCTATGAGGATGGGAATCTGAGTTGATAAGACCATACAGCAATCCGTGAGTCACATTAATCCTCTGCATAGAAGACAAGATTTCATCCACTCGAACAAATGCGTCATCATCTGTCTTCATGACAAACTTTGCCGAAACGACCTCCGTCTGTGCAATAAATGAAGTCAGCAAGGCGTGCACGAGATACTCCATGGATTAGGAAGAGACAGGATTTTACCCCAAAAACACATATGGCAATGGTCTTCCAAGCGATAAGACTATAGTAATCAACAAAAGGCATCAGCTGGATGTCCATATATGTCCTAGCCTCATTCCAGAGCTCTTCATTCACCATTTGGTTTTTATGCTACAGAAGATACATAACACAGAATTATCATGTCAAATGAAATTTCATTCGCTGAATTCTAATATGTGACTTCTACTAAGACATTACATAATACTATCTACTTTTTAAAATAAGATGCTTTCAGGATGAATAAAGGGAAAAGGTTCGGATTTATCCCTCTACTATGGTATATAGTTTATATTTGTCCCCCATTATACTTTTCGCCCAAATCTATCCCTACTGTTAACAAACTTTTCAGAATTGCCCCTAACCCTGACGTCCCCCTCCACCTTGGCACCCGACCCTTCTAATAATTCGTTCATATCAGCAGCGAAGTCAGCAGGTCCCACTAACTTATACTACCCCTCCACTTTACAGAACCTTTTTTTAACGCCACCACCCCGGTTGTACTCCCTCTTCTTTATTTCCACCTTCTTCATATCCATCGGCATCACGACTGCCGGAATAGTTAACCCAAAAAAAATTCATTTTTTCCCTTCTCAAAGTCTTGACAAATCCTCATACATACTCTTCTCTTCCTCCGTACCACCTACCTTACTCAACAACCCCTTATCAAACTCTAATTCTTCTTTTGGTTTAAAATCATACTTCTTTTCTTATTGATATTTTTACTCTTATTGTAGCTTTATTTTAAGAAGATAAAGAAGTTTAATTTATCTAT
Organism: Nicotiana otophora; assembly: GCA_000715115.1. Lineage (NCBI taxonomy): Eukaryota > Viridiplantae > Streptophyta > Magnoliopsida > Solanales > Solanaceae > Nicotiana > Nicotiana otophora. The sequence continues at coordinate 127,276 of AWOL01S0001666.1, forward strand.
TTCTTTCTCTGTCGGCTCCGAAAACTTCTCGGCCATCTGAGAACTACCCACATGTCTAAAACAACTAGCGCACCTTCTGCAACTTCTGAATGGCAGTAGTAAAATTGACATCAACAACGATGATGCTGACCATGTACTTTCTGACAGTCGAAGAACCACCCACAATCTACAACTACCAACACAGCTTCCATCAACTAATTCCGGCAACAAAACTTCATTTAGCTTCTAAAATTTTAGCTATTATATGAGTTTTTCTATAATTGTACAATTTCTTGTTTAACCAAAAAGTAGAATTTCTTTTGATAAAGTTTAGCTACAGAGTATTATATATGATTTACTGGGTGAAATGAAATCCGTCAACTTATAAACTAGATTGTTGATGCCATATGGATAAGACTAAGAAAGAAACGAGAAATAGAAACAATGGCTCTTATGGTAGAAGGTTTAGCTTTTTTGTCATGGTGTTTGGACTGCAAATTCTGGCAAAGGAGTGGTGGAGGAAGGTGAAGCTAAGGTGGAGGAGCTATTGTGGAGCTATTTGGCTAGGGCTAATAACATTAAGTCACGTGTCCAATTGGCTAATGGTCAACTATATTTATGGGATGGGTCAGATGGGTCAATTGGGGATGGGTCAAGTTTACGGAGATGGATTATTTTAAGTTAGTGGGACTTGCTGACTTGGCTGCTGACATGGATAAATTATTAGAGGGGTCGGGTGCCAAGGTGGAGGGGCGTTAGGGTTAGGGGCAATTCTGAAAATTTTATTAATGGTAGGGGTGGATATGGACGAAAAGTATAACGTGGGACAAATGTAAACTATATACCATAGTAGAGGGATAAATCCGGACCTTTTCCCATGAATAAATGATGGAATATCTTCTGGCTCTAACTGGGCAGCCCCAAGATCCAGTAATTAGGATCAAATAAGCATCGCTATTGAACTCTACTTAGATCCAATGGTAGTTTCACAATATGGAGTGCAAAGAAAAGAAGCACTCACCAAGCCAACAAAAAACCGCACCGCAACTTGTCCAGATCGCACTGCATCATATTGCATCCAAGTTCTACGGACAGCCATTCTGCGCTTAAAATTATTAGCGGTAGAAAATACACCAACAAAGAGATCTAGTCTTTTCCGAGGAGGAAGAGGAGCTGCTTTTAGAGATTCCAAGTCACTTATATGCTCTGAATCCTCAGATGTTGGCAAACCACTTGCGACAACAGAAATTAATTTTATGTCTCCGGATATCCTTACTTCACTTACAAGCCACGCTTCCAAAGTCTGATAAGACATACATAAAAATTAAAGGAGATTCTGGGGAAGCAGATAACCATTATGATGATACAGAAATACAATAAAATTCTGAGGAACAAGAGGAGAAAGGGAGAAACGGAGGGCAAAAATTACTTCACGGAAAGCAAAAGATGTTATGTGTTTTCCATCAACTGTCATCTGAATTCCTTCAGATCCTACTCTCAGAGTGGCCACAGAGAGATATCCTTGCTTGAAAGGAAAATATTTTCTTGATTTAGACCCGTCCTGAGCCAGGCTAGATTTATTTGTTGCAATGACATGTCGAGTTGTGACATTTCCAACCATCTCATTGCATTGTTCCAATTCATCCACTGGCAAAAAGGTAACTAATGTTAGTTAATAATGCAAAGGATGGTACAAGTGAGGAACAGGAGAACATTATGATGAACCCAAATTTAGCTAGTCATATAAACCTGTTGTATCTCTTGGAAGAAAATAGAGGTGCAAAGGAGATGATGCAATTATAGAAATCACTATCACGATTCTCAGGAATGAGACCAAACAGCTTTTAACAAATTGGAGAAAAGGTTTGCAGCATATCTCTTATGGCTTATGCAGCAATGGAGAATATGGTCAAAGGGAGGGGACAAAATTGAGAGAGACAATATCAACAGGAAAGACACTGAAACTCAACTAGGCAGGCAGATTTTGAAATAGTTTAAATTAGGAAATCTATATATCTATATATATTTAAAATAGCAAAAATTGCCAAGAAGATAAACCCATTTTCAGAATGTTTAGTATAATATCAGCACACAAAGAAATCCCAAATGTTTGCAGGATCTAGACCTCAAGAGATGACATAGACTTCAAGGGCAATAAGTTTATTTCCATAAATGGCATGCCCAACATTATGACTGCAGTTACTCAATTGAGCACACATGAGGATGCAGCATCACTTCTAGAGCATAGAAAGTTGCCAAATCGTTGATGGAATTGAAAGGTGAATGAGCTTCAAAGTTTCCTTTTGTGAAGAGAGAAAAAATCCTCTTACCTTTCTTACTCTTTTCATCCGATGGTAAGGGACAGCGCTCCTCTTCACCCCAGTCATGTGCAATTGTCCAGGTGTTTTGTACAATTACGGGATCCTCAGTTATTTTATCGCCATGGAGCCTAACATTGTAATGCAGAATAACAGGAGGATCTGGTTCACCTGGAAGTGGTTCACCAGTCAAATCTATCCGAAAATTCCCAAGAAGACCATTTGGAATGCCAATTATTGTGATGGAAGAACCCTGAGTCAGACCACAAGGAAACCGCAACTTAAAGCCACTGGCATCAATTTCTGTAGCATTGGTTTTGCTGAGAAAATGAGGGCATTGTTTCTGTTTCCCTGTCTTAACTGAACTATCATTTGCATCAAGTTTGTCCCTCTCTACTGCACTCATGAGGTTGTTCCATGCAACACTGGCTTCCTTAACTGCCTCTATAGCATTAGGTAAGACTTGATCATGAGTAACTAAGCGTTTCAACTGATACCACGTAGACAAAGATTGTTGCTCCTGAGCTGACAGGTTCCTCTTAATAAAGAGATCAGAGACAACAATTTCTGCAGATATCACTTGAGTAATTTTTTCTGGCTGGTGAGCTGCAGGTGGAGCCATAGCATTTATCCATTCAAGAGGATTTGTCATGTTGAAGTAGACAGAACTTGTAACATAACTTTCCTTGACAGGTTTCCTCATCACACAGTACCCCAGAACCAAAAACATCAACAAGGATGTTGTTAAAACACCTCCGTACCATTTCTTCATTTTTATTGTCAATACAACTGTTTAATCATTTAGGATTCAATTCAAATAGTGCCAGACTAGAAGAGCTCCAGGAGTCGAACGCAGTAGCACCCTCAATGGTAATGCCCAGATAAGTCGTAGAACAATAGCACTTGCAACAGTATGCCCAGATATGTCAAAAAAAATAGCTTATCTCATGATCTGCATATGCTAATGAGAAAAAGAACCATAATTAACTTGAAGAACAAAATTGAATCTTGATCATGTGAGTCCATTGCTAGATACAGTGCAAAAGCCAAAAGGAACCGATACCCATTTCTTCATAACACCAAATACGACATGCACTTTCACATTATTTCCCCAGATTGGAAAGTAGTTGCAGATGAAAATCATGCGTAAACATGAGATTGGAGATTTTAAGTGCACTGCTCAAGAACACGACAAACCTAGTTGACTGGTTGATGATCAAATTTAGGGGGCAAGTTCTTGAACATTGAAAGATGTAGTTTGAATTGAACACCTATAGGACCTACTGCTGCTTTAATACTAGTCCTGTCAGTAGATAAGAGATTAAAAGGGCAGCCTGGTGCACTAAGCTCCCGCTATGCGCGGGGTCCGGGGAAGGGCCGGACCACAAGGGTCTATTGTACGCAACTTTACCCTGCATTTCTGCAAGAGGCTGTTTCCACGGCTCGAATCCGTGACCTCCTGGTCACATGGCAACAACTTTACCAGTTACGCCAAGGCTACCCTTCACACTAGATAAGAGATTGAACAGAGAAAATGGTTTTGAATAAATATCAAAGTGCTCCAAGAGGAAGATCACAACTTGAATGCAAAAGAGCAATACATACCTAGCTATATTGAAATAGAAAGGGCAGCAGCCAAGAAGCACTGTCTGCAGCTAACACGGAGAAGTTTTACTGGTACCTTTATATCAATGGCAAGAAAGAAGGTGAAGTCTAAGAAACATAATCAACCAAGTCAAGAGAAAAGATTTAAAAATTATAACAAAAGCACATAAATGTCCAATTTTCCACCTTATACTCTTAGTTTGAAACATAAAAGGATAAAAACAAGCTTTGAAGTCAAATGACTAAACATCTATAAAACCTGTTGTTTGACCATCCTAATGCATTTCTGGTTCCCTTTCCGAGCTTAGTTAACTTTTATTAACAGGGCCGGTAAAGAAAAAGAAAAAACAGATTGCAGCTGCCAGGATCATGTACCAGTGGAAAGAAATGGGAAGAAACATTGAGACCGATCAGGACAAAAAATAGTATTATACTTTATCTGGAGCATGAAAAGCTGAAAATGCTCTAAATAAGCATCCAAAGTAAAAATTACAGATAACAGAGTGAAAAATTTTGATAGATTAGAACTAATTTAAGAATATGATACACTAGTTTCTTGACTGTCTTCTGAAAAAATTAAATACTCAGAAACCATTTCACATATTTTAGACTCTGAAATGCTATACTTTTTTTTTTTGATAACCGTGGTGTCCGGACCAGCTTACGTGCACCTCCACTAATTCCACGAGATACCTGTTACCTCCCACCAGCAACAGTACCAGGTAACTCTATCCACCAAGGCTTGGATAGATGGGAAGAAATCACCTAGTATTTGCCTCTGCTGGGATTTGAACCCGAGAGGCTGAGACATCATGGTTCTCACCCACTTCATTGACCACTAGGCCACACCCTTGGGTGCATTCTGAAATGCTATACTAAATTCTGCTTAGTCTTCAATATATCAGTATTTTATAATAAGCTGTGCGACAGAAGCCAGCAAGCACCTGAAGTTACAGAATAGACAATTAAATTTAAATATAATACACAAAAACAATTTAGATCGGCACAAGGCGCGAGAACATTCAGTACTCAACTGTCAGCCTCGACCACAGTTTTTCAACTACAGATCTCAATCTCAACTTCAAACACAACATAAAAGTTAAAAAAAAAAGAAGGAAACTTACTTAATCAAACTCATAATTTTCACAAATGTCCAGTTCCTTCATAATTTCCACAAGAAAAACCAACGAATCTGCTTCTCGAACCGTCGGAGACGCCACTGCTAATCGAGTAATTAACCCTAGAATGCGGCGTTTTCCTCCAATATGAAGCGCAATGTACAAATCGAACAGCTTGAAAACTGAAAGCTAAACAGAAGAAATTTCCGAAAATCACTCCTAAGTTCAAAAAATTAACTAACACCTTCTACTTCTATAAACCGATGTTAATTATAACAAAGCATAGCTGATTATGCCGGAGAAGCTAAGAAATGGAAGAAAACTCCGAAATGCACAGATCGAAGAGCTTGAAACTGAAATATAAGCAGCAAAACGAAGAAATTACAAACATAATTAGAAAACTCACACTAAAATTTAAACATAGAAACATAAAGTGTAGTTCGAGAGTATTCGCGAAATGTACAGATCGAACTGCTTAAAAACTGAAAACTAAGCAGCAAAACTACAAAATCAAAGTTAAGCGAACATTTTCTACTATCAAAAAAACGAGAGGGGAAAAAACAGTACCTAGAGAAACGTGACTCGTGAGAAACGATTATGCCGGAGAGAAGTATGTTGAAAAACACTTGGGATTTTGTGTGCACCAGAAATGAACATGAAGAGTTAAAAAAATGTAAAATAGAGAGGGAAAGATAATTTATTTGTGGGCCCGTTGTTGCTGTGTCGTTGTCGCTTGGACTGGACTTCAAATCTACGCCTAATTAAGAAAAAACTGGAATTGAACGTGGAGGGAAAATACTGATTTGATTAGTTTCTATTGCAAGTTAAATAGAGTTAATGATACTCCAACCAACTGTCAAAACAAGGAAACCGTACTAGTATTTGTTTGCTGGAAAATGACTAAAATGAGATAATTAAAGAAGACATCATTTTTGTATTAATTACACTAATTTTCTCTTAATTATGTAAAGACGTTCGTGAGTAATGAAATATTAATATGGCATATACAAGTGAAGGGTACTACAGTTACAACAATAATAACAACATATCAAGTATATTTCTATAATAGAGATAGAGATGTCGTTTACGATTGAGCCTCGACTCAAGAAAAAACAATTCTCAGTAGGTTTGAAAAAGAAAAACAGTAATGAATAAGTCATGTTAAAAATAATAAAGACAAGAATAGTAATAACGACAAAATAAAAAGCAATAAGAAAACAAATACAAGGGAGTAGTAATAGAAATCGAAAGCTAAGATAATACGAAATAATAATAATAATAATAATAATAATAATAATAATAATAATAATAATAATAATAATAATAATACGGAATAGATACGGTGTCCCAAACTCGACTACCTACAAACCTTCTACCATAATACTCTACATATATATCCTTCTATCTAGGATCATGTTATCAGTAAGCTAAAAATATGACATGTTCTGTCTAATCACTTATCTCCAATACATGTTCTGATTACCTTTAATAAGGGTACTACAGTTGAGAGATCTTAAGTTCAATAATAATTATACTGATTGCTGCCTTTATTTGTTTGGGAAAATCCTTCTAAACTGTCTCTAATTTTTTTAATGAATAAAGACCAGATGTCTTTGAACAATTTTCAACGTGAATTTAATATTCGTTCAATAACTGTTTTAGACTGCACCAATTACTCTTCTTTTTACTTGACCAAAGAAAAAAATACAGCATGTCCAAGTTCGAACAATTGAAACTTCGTTTTGAATATTGGTAAAAGAATGGTCTTTAGCCATCAATATGTCCCTACACGGACTTTTCTCTTCTTCTTTTTTTTTTTAATTCAATGACGCTATATTTGCAACAAGTTTTGCTTGTGATGTTATAAGATATTTGTTTACCCTCAAAATCGGATAACAACTAGATTTGTACATAGTTTTAAGGATACGTGATCTAACTTGATACAAAATGATAAATTAAATTGAAATTGAAATAAGCAATGGGAAAGTAAATGCAAACCATACTAGTTGAACAGTCTTAGCCTTAGAAAGTTTGTCGCTCTCGAGCCAAAAGTGCTTTAATTGATATCAGAACAGAATGACAAGAGAATAAGAACTAAAAATAACAATATATCACTTTGGAATGCGAGTTACAATGCCCTTCACAAGTAATCAGACCCTATTTATATAATAGGGGAGTCCTACTTTAGGTACAATTCTATAAAAGATAAAAATCTCTTGATTTGCTGATTTGTCGGTTCCTTATTGATACGTGATGAGATTATCACCGTAATATCCGACCGGTTACGGATATTTCGCCCTTCCATTATTTCGGTCTTCTGTTGGTTACGGCTATGTTTCCTCGAGTTTATTCGGGGTTAGGGTGGATTCCGGATTCATGGACTAAATGTTCTCGAGTACGAACATTCTGACCTCGTGTTCTAGTTCGATGAGACTCGGGGTCGATCTTCAACCCCTCGTGTTCTGAGCCCGATCTGTCATGCAATAGTCTAGCCCAATTTCGACCATATACAGATAGTCCCCTCATTTTTCGGAGAGTAAACGACGAGAAACGATATGAGCTTCCGATTCTCACCTCGGTACTCTGCGTCAGAAATGACAAAATGAACGAAATGCCTCGTCAATTACGTCTTAATGGCATTAAATGCTCGTCAGTTGCTGGTCGGACACTCCTGGCTTTGAATCGTCGTTTGAAAATTATAAATACCCCATTCTTCATTCATTCAAACTTTACATCCCAATCTTCTCTACTCTTGTTCCTTAGAAATCTCTACATTTTCTAGCATTTGTATCATGATTTCTTGAGATCTTTGTAAGAATTTCCGTTTGTCTTCATTCCAGACCATCAAGTGTATCTCTTTAAGTTCCTCTCTTTAAGTTCCTCTTTTTCATCTATTTCCCTTCATTTTAAAAGAAAATGGCGAAAACTTCAAAAACAGTTCCCCAAAAAGAAACTACTTCTACATCGCTACTGGCCGGTGAGGAACCAGCAGCTGAACCTTCTCTTAGCATGTTCATTCTTGGCGGGTGCTCGGTGACTGCTGATTTTAAGGTTGAGAAACGTTCACCCGTACCTGGCCGGTGCGAGAAGGTCTCGAGGTACATCTGCTCAATCATAGAAACAATTCTCCCCGCGGTTAAAAATGATTGCAAATGGGTCGGAAGAGACGTGGTGGTTCCCGGGCCCGATGAAGATATCACTACCCACGTCGAGCGATACTTAAGTGTTTCACTTATCCCTTTACGCTGGGCCTGTTAGACCCGGTAATCATCCAGTTCTGCAAAAGGTATGTGGTGTGCCTCAGTCAGATCCACCCATCATTCTGGAGTATCGTCATTATTCTATGGTTGTTTGTGAGCAAGATTGACGAATACTCATTCACTATCGACCATCTTATGCGCATATACAGTCACCGATTCTTCCAGGGGGACTGATTAAACTTGCGCACAGGGCTAGTAAAGCCTCATTCTCGAGCATCAATGAAGATCGGGATCGAGGTTGGTTTGGCCGATTTGTCCGAGTAAAGATCTCAGACCTGATCCCAGCCGAGTACATGTCATTCCCCGAGAAGTGCAACACAAAACGTAAGTAAAGATTCATTTTCCCAAAGTTTCAATTTTACTCTCCTTTCCTTCCTTACTATCGGTGTTTGGTGGCGATGCAGCTGCTGCTCGGGTCCTGGATGCAGTCCCTCGACTCTAGGAGTGGGTCGAGGGCATTGTGTCGCAGAAATCGTATTCCGAGCGCGCATGGTGCTAGCTTTCGAAGGGCCGGTGGGAGGCCCGTTCTCACGGTGAGATTCCTTTCTTGAGTGGACAACACTTAGGTTTCCTTCATGCTGTTGCGCCCTTACTCATTTCTTTTTTCTTTGTAGGTCTTTCCAAGGATGTCGCAATGAGGACTCTATCCGGTGACGAGGATTGCCCCGCTGAGTCCCCTACTCTGATATAGGGTGGGTAGAAGAAGAGAAAAAGGGCTCCGAGTTCTCCGAACTTGGAGAAGAAATAACCAAAGAGGAGGCTGGTGCGCAAATCTAAAGAAAGCACCAACGCCCGAGAGCTTCCATCGGACTGACTCCATCGGCTAAGGGATGAGTCCAAAGAAGAAGAAGAATAAGCTTCTGAACTGGTGGCCCACATGCGAGGCGACACCAAGCTGCCTCAAATCAGGGGGACCGATGAGAAGGCAGTGGTTGAGGCCTCCGAACCAAGGAGGGGCGAGGCCGTTTTGTCCCAAGTTAGGGAGGTCGACAAAGAAACCGCGGTCGGTGCTTCTCGAGCAGATGACAATGCCCCTAAGGACGTACTTTGAGTGATTTATCTCTCAGAGTCTCCTTCGACACCTCGATGTCTGCCTTTTTTTTTCTGCACTTTTGTTTTGATTTGAACTCCTTTACGAAGGTTTTTTAATGTTAAATAGCCTTGAAATTATCTTTGAAATAAAAATATCAGTTTTTTTTGGAAATGAGTCGGCTTTCCTAGTTCCACGATAGGCGCCATCACGACAGGGTTAGTTTGGGTCGTGACAAGTTGGTATCAAAGCCTAGGTTACATAGGTATCACGAGTCATGAGAGGGTTTAGTGGAGTGTTACGGATCGGTACAGAGACGTTTGTACTTATCTTCGAGAAGCTGTAGAACCCTTAGGAAACTCCACATTCTTGAATTCTTGTCGTGCGAATCTGTTGATTTTAGTAACTAAACATTTGTTGTTTCATTCCCTCACAGATGATGAAGACTCGTACTACCGGTCAAGAGGGCCGGCCACCAGTACCACCAGCCAGGGCCGTGAGAAGCCGAGGCCGCGGTAGAGGTCGTGGTAGGGGTAGAGGTGCAACCCGCACCGCAGCTGGGGCAGTACCTACAGATCTGCCAGTTGCTCCAGATTAGGACCAGATTCCAGTTGTTGATGCACCAGCTCAGGAACCACCTGTGCCTATTGTGATTCCAGGCCTTCAGAAGGCCCTACCTCAGATTCTGACAGCGTGTACCGGCCTTGCTCAGGCAGTCTCTATCTCGACGGCCGCAACCACTTCTCATGCCGGGGGAGGCACATGCACTCAGACTCCCGTCGCTCGTATACCCGAGCAGGTTGTTCAGTGACTCCAGACACAGACTCCAGACACCGGGGGAATTATCAGCCCAGTCGGTTGCAGCTGCACAGGATTATGTGGTCCTTGCTATGCCTGAGGATGATCGGCGTAGGTTGGAGAGGTTTGGGAGACTCCAGCCGCCACCTTTCAGTGGCATAGAGAGAGAGGATGCTCAAGACTTATTGGACAGATGTAAGAGGATACTCCGTACTGCTGGTATTCTGGAGACTTGTGGGGTCTCATTCACTACCTTTCAGTTTTCTGGGGCTGCACTCAGATGGTGGGAGACTTACGAGAGGCGTAGGCCTGTTGGCGCAGCACCCCTTACTTGGCAGCAGTTCTCCATGGTCTTTTTGGAGAAGTTCGTGCCTCGGTCCCGCATGAAAGAGCTGCACAGACAGTTTGAGAGGCTTTGCCATGGTTATATGTTTGTAACGCAGTATGATATGTGATTCTCGGAGTTGGCCCATCATGCTATCTGGTTGGTTCCCACAGACAGGGAAAGGATCATGAGGTTTATTGATAGTCTTATTTTTCAGCTACAGTTGCTTATGACCAGAGAGAGGGTGTTTGGTGCTACCTTTGATAAGGTTGTCGACATTGCTCGATAGATTGAGATGGTTAGCGGTCAGGAGAGGTTTTAGAGGGAGGCCAAGAGGCCTCGTGGTTAGGGTGGATTCACCGTTGCTCCTTTTGGGGGTCAGTTCCAGCACGGTAGAGGTCGTTATTTCAGATAAACTCAGTCAGCTCGGCCATTTCACCGTGGTACATCATCTGGCCATTCTCACAGTTCTTATCTGGGCCACTCATCACTCAGTGCCCTTCCAGCTCAGAGTTCATCCCGTGCTCCACTAGTTTACGGCTCCTCCATGTTAGGTTCTTCTACCAGTTATTCTGGTGCTAGGGGTTCCCTTCAGGTCCCGTCACCAGCATCAGGGAGTTGTTTTGAGTATGGGGAGTTTGGGCATATGTGGAGGCAGTGTCCTCGTCGTCATGGAGGTCTATCTCAGCAGAGGAGTTAGCCTTCGACTTCAACACCAGTTACTTCACCATCCGCCCTGTCAGCTCGGGTTAGAGGTCAGTCAGCTAGGGGTCACCCTAGAGGGGGAGGTAGATCAGGGGGTGGTAAGGCCTGTTTTATATGCCCTCCCTGCCAGACCAGATGTTATTGCTTCAGATGCTGTGATTACAGGTATTGTCTCAATTTGTCACAAAGATGCCTCCGTATTATTTGACCATGGTTCCACGTATTTATATGTTTCCTCGTATTTTGCCCATATTCTAGTTATGCCCCGTGAGTCTTTAGTTTCATCTGTTTATGTATCTACTCCTGTGGGCGATACTATTGTGCACCGCGTGTATCAGTCATGTGTGGTGACTATTGGGGGTATGGAGACCCGAATGGATCTATTGTTGCTCAGTATGGTTGACTTTGATGTCATATTGGGTATGAAATGGTTATCTCCATGTTATGCTGTTCTAGATTGTCACGCAAAGACCGTAACGTTGGCTATGCCGGGATTTCTTAGGGTTGAGTGGAGCGATTCTGTAGATTATGTACCTAGTAGGGTGATTTCATATTTGAAGGCTCAGCGTATGGTTGAGAAGGGTTGCCTATCTTACTTGGCTTTTGTGAGGGATGTTAGTATAGAGACTCCTACCATTGATTCTGTTCCGGTGGTACATGAGTTTCCGGATGTGTTTTCTGCAGACCTACCGGGCATGCTTCCTAATAGGGATATTACTTTTGGTATTGATTTGGTACCGGGAACTCAGCCCATTTCTATTCCACCATATCATATGGCACCGACGGAGCTGAAGGAGTTGAAGGAGCAACTTCAGGAACTCCTTAATAAGAGGTTTATTCGGCCTAGTGTGTCCCCTTGGGGTGCACCGATCCTATTTGTGAAGAAGAAAGATGGTTCCATGAGAATGTGCATTGATTACAGGTAGCTGAACAAGGTCACAGTCAAGAACAAGTATCCTTTGCATTGTATTGATGATTTATTTGACCGGCTTCAGGGAGCGAGGGTGTTCTCCAAGATTGATTTGATGTCTGATTATCACCAGCTGAAGATTTGGGATTCAAATATTCTTAAGATAACTTTTAGGACCCCGATATGGCCATTATGAGTTCTTAGTGATGTCTTTTGGGCTAACTAATGCCCCAGCAACGCTCACGCATTTGATGAACAGTGTATTCCAACCCTATTTGGACTCATTCATTATTTTATTCATTGATGACATCCTGGTGTACTCTCGTAGCCAGGAGGAGCATGCTCATCATTTGAGAATTGTATTACAGAGATTGAGAGAGGAGAAGCTTTATGCAAAGTTTTCCAAGTGTGAGTTTTGGCTCGGTTCAGTAGCATTCTTGGGGCGCGTGGTGTCCAGTGAGGGTATTCAGGTGCATACGAAGAAGATAGAGGTGGTGCAGAGTTGGCCTAGACAGTCCTCAGTCACGGATATTAGGAACTTTCTTGGTTTAGCGGGTTACTACCATCGCTTTGTGGAGGGATTTTCATCTATTGCATCGCCCTTGACCAAATTGACCCAGAAGGGTGCTCCATTCAGGTGGTCGGATGAGTGTAAGGAGAGCTTTCATAAGCTCAAGACTGCTTTGATCACAGTTTCAATGTTAGTTTTGCCATCAGCTTCAGGTTCTTACACCGTGTATTGTGATGCCTCGAGGATAGGCATTGGTTTTGTTTTAATGCAAGAGGGCGGGGTGATTACCTATGCCTCGCACCAGTTCAAGACCCATGAGAAACACTATCCTATCCATGATCTTGAGTTAGCAACTATTGTTCATGCCTTGAAGATTTGGCGTCATTATTTGTATGGGGTTCATTGTGAGATCAATACTGATCACCGGAGTCTGCAGCATCTGTTCAAACAGAAGGATCTTAATTTGCGTCACCGGAGATCGTTGGAGCTTCTTAAGTACTATGATATCACTATTTTGTACCATGCGGGGAAGGAAAATGTGGTGGCCGATGCTTTGAGTCATCAGGTGGAGAGTTTAGGGAGTTTAGCATATCTTCGAGCAGTAGAGCGACCTTTGGCATTGGATGTTCAGGCCTTAGCGGGCCAGCTTGTGAGATTGGATATTTCGGAGCCGAGTCGGGTGTTGGCTTGCATGGTCTCCAGGTCTTCTCTTATTGACCGTATCAGGGAGCGTCAGTATGATGACCCCTACTTACTCGTTCTTCAGGACAGGGTTCGGAGAGGTGATTCTAGGGATGTGACTATTGGTGATGATGGTGTGTTGAGGATGCAGTGCCGGATATGTATGCCTAATGTAAATGGGCATCGGAAGTTGATTCTTGAGGAGGTCCACAGCTCGCGGTATTCCGTCTATCTGGGTGTCTCGAAGATGTACCAGGATTTGAGACATCACTATTGGTGGAGGCGGAAGAAGAAGGATATAGTTGGGTTTGTAGCTCGGTGTCTCAACTGTCAGCAGGTTAAGTATGAGCATGAGAGGCCGGGAAGCTTGCTTCAGATATTAGAGATCCCAGAGTGGAAGTGGGAGCGGATAACCATGGACTTTGTAGTTGGGCTCCCACGGACGTCGAGGAAGTTCGATGCTATTTGGGTTATTGTGGATCGGCTGACCAAGTCAGCATACTTCATTCCAGTTGGTACTACTTACACTTTAGAGCGGTTGGCTGAGATTTACATCCGAGAGATTGTCTGCATGCATGGTGTCCCAGTTTCCATTATTTCGGATAGAGGTACTCAGTTTACATCGCAGTTTTGGAGGGTCGTGCAGCGAGAGTTGGGTACTCAGGTTAAGTTGAGCATAACTTTTCACCCTCAGACGGACGGGCAGTCCCAGCGCACCATTCAGATATTGGAGGACATGTTGCGTGCTTGTGTCATTGACTTTAGGGGTTCCTGGGACCAGTTTCTGCTACTCGTGGAGTTTGCATATAATAACATTTATCAGTTGAGTATTCACATGGCTCCATACGAGGCTTTATATGGGAGGAAGTATAGATCTCCGGTTGGATGGTTTAAGCCGGGTGAGGCTAGGCGCTTGGGTATAGACTTGGTCCAGGATGCATTAGATAAGGTAAAATTGATTCAGGAGCGGCTTCGCATGGCGCAGTCTAGGCAAAAGAGCTATGAGGACAAGAAGGTCCGTGATGTATCTTTCATGGTAAGGGAGAAGGTTTTGCTGAAGGTATCACTCATGAAGGGTGTTATGAGGTTTAGGAAGAGGGGCAAGTTGAACCCCCGGTTCATTGGGCCTTTTGAAGTGCTTCATAGGTTAGGGGAGGTGGCTTATAAGCTTTTCTTGCCACCCAACTTGTCGAGTGTGCATCTAATGTTTCATGTTTCCATGCTCCGGAAGTATGTTGGCGATCCGTCCCATGTTTTGGATTTTAGCACGATTCAGTTAGAGGGTGATATGACTTATGATGTGGAGCTGGTGGCTATTTTGGATCGGCGGGTTCGAAGGTTGGGGTCAAAGGACATAGCTTCAGTGAAGGTACAGTGGACAGGGCATTCGGTGGAGGAGGCCACCTGGGAGACCGAGCGAGATATGCGGAGCATGTATCCACGCCTATTCGAGACTCCAGTTATGTTTCTAGACCCGTTCGAGGACGAA